>JAKXYG010000550.1:480000-597500 GCA_025895645.1 Cardicola forsteri
GGATAAAAAACGGGATTTTTTATTGGATATTTCTGTCCCAAAAATAAAACAATCACCAATATATTTAAAATTATGTAATCTATAAAAGTATGGTACTTCAAAATAAAAAAATTACAAAAACCAGTCATAATTTGTTGTACATAAAACGAAACAATACTAAAATAATTGAAGTTTAATTTTTGTATGCTTTTGCCATCTCAATATGTGAATATTAGCTGTTAAAATAAAAAAAAAACCCAACTGCTTGAATAGTAAAATAAAACTGTTTTGTGTTGAAAAAAAAGAAGATAAAGCAGTAGGTATGAAAAGTGATACAAATTAAATTCGCGCTTCATCAGTCATCAAGTTACCAAACTGTGCTTTTGAAAAATAACCCAAATTGTTAAGTAATTCATTCATCTCTATATGTACCATGTATGAATCGTTTTCCAAATATGCATTCACTGTACGCTTTTTGTTTACAAATATATTGTCTAACAGTGTTTAATCCGAAACTCAATAAGTTTTTCTTTTCCTCTAGATAAATCTATAATATATAAAACAATATTGCAAATTATAAATATTAATATAATGTATTAAAAATATAATCATTTATTTTGTAATAAAATAGGATACATTTATTTGACGAGTATGTGGACTTTGTATAATAATTGAATACAATAGTCGTTAATTAACGATAGTTAGTCCTTAATTATTGGCTCACATAGATTATTATAACAGAGAGCGAACAAACGGAGACCAGCCTTTATTCGGTTACGTTAAAATATTCTAATTTCTATTATCAATTGAAATAAAAACAAAGATAATCGAAAATTGACTAATAAGTTGATGCAAGAAATATACAATTAGTTCTTTAACGAGTACACAGCCGTTGTAGTTGTTTGCTCACCTAAATTATAATAACAGAAAGCAAACAAACTAAGATCAGTATTTATTCAGTATATAAACTAGCAAATGCTGAATCATCTAGGCATACAGCGCTTGAACTGGAACTTTGGCGCTACCAATGATACTAAATACGGGCTCGCATCTGTCATCACAAAATATCTACTTACTTGTATAATATCCAAACAGCAAAAACCAAATAAAGAAACGTTAGAAAATGTAGTGCTTATTCAATGTAGAAAAAAAAATCGATAATTACAATAGTTTAAATCAAGTTATTGGCTATAATTGGCAAATGTTATATAGGTCAAAGAGTTAAACTGTGTTTAATATATATTCTAAAAAATGTTAACCTGCTGCAGATATGTCGGTTAACATGTGTTTCTATAAAAACAAAAAAAACCCAATTTATCAAAAGTACAATCAACACAAAAAACACTTTTTAATTTATATACTGTTTCAAAAGATAAGATTATAATATTTTAAAAGTACTTGCAATCATAATTTAAAATGTAAATCATCTTTTAAAATAAACCAACCAAAAATCGCAATTGTATTTATGTGTGCAAAATCAATATCAAATAAACTTGTACTATTTTATAAACCAAAAAATATATAAATTTTTATTATCTAACCTTGAAAAAATAGTGTATAAATGGAGAAAATATGTAACCAAATAATAATGATGATAATAACATAATAGTAATAATAGTAACAGTAGTAATAATAATAATAATAATAATAATAATAATAACAATAGTAACAATAATAATAATAATAAAAGATTAATAATAATCAATATTTCAAAATAATACACTTCTAAAATTAATGAAGTTACACTCTAGTAAACAAATGTTCCATTAACGGCACAAAACGGGAGCTATTGTTAAGATAATGCACTAAATTTATACCACTTAAAAATGTTTTTAATAAAACAGATATTCATGCAATAAACTGGTAAATAGAAAGATTCAAAATCGGTAATTTATTTGTATCAATAAGTTATTGCATAATCTTGAATTATGTAATTTTTTTGTAGAAAACAGTAATTTTAGTTTGCTAAATTACATCGTCATAATTTGACAAAAACATTAATATTTCCGTTCCACAATTTTTATTTTTATTAATTTGAATGTTTTGACAGTTTCGGCAGTAGGCACTTTAGTGAAGCCGAACGCAGGCCCGCATTTAGTAGACCGGGGTAGCGGGATTCGAACCTACAACCCGCAGGTCTAAGTCGAGCATTGTACCGCTAGGGCACACCAGCAAATAAACTTTTAAAAAAAACTTTTTTAATAAAAAAACGTAATGTACGACGAACCATTATTCTTTTTTCGGCTTTATTAATTTACAACAAATATGGTTTAACATGTAGATATTAGGCGAATGTTTTTAGACAATATCTTGGTATTGAGTACGAAACTCAAATCCATGCCTATCCAGCTTCCAATTCGGTGGTACACTTTTGCCAATTATCAAATTAAACATAAACTCACATCTTGTTGCAATATGTTTTTTTTTAAAGTGCGATGACAAAGTTGAGAAAAGTGCTCGACTTACATCTACATTCTACTAGAGTTACTCAATGTGGATCACTTATTGCCTTTACAATAATGTATTTTTTGTCAAGCATTGAAGTAGTAATAATTAAATGGAATAATTATGTCTATGCATATGGGTTTAAGTTAAACTTGTAGTTTTATAAGTTCAGTTTAGGTCCTTTTACCTAAGAAAACTAAAGATTTGGCAAATATTTACTTTTTTAAAACATTTTCTTTCTTTTTTCTTTATGTTTATTAATTTAAATGCTTAAGAAGAAACATCTTTTAGTAATGGACATTTTAGCGAAGCCGCACGTGAGCCTGCATTTAATGCCAGTGCTGGGATTCGAACCCATGTCCACCCAGGTCCAAGTCGACCGCTGTGTCGCTATAACATCCCTGTCAATATATATATACATTAAAACAGGTTCTGTCTTATTAAACACCTATTTTTTAAAAAGATTATTTTTATTTTAGAATTGTCAAATTTACTTGAATAATAAATATACTTTGTTTTAAGTTAACCAAGATTACTGTACAGCTGTTTTTCCTTATTTGAAATCGTCAGCAGCGCTTACATTTTAAGTTTCACATACAGATAAAGTTGAATTCACATTCTATCTGGTATTAGATCAGCGCCTTTAACCACTGAGCTAAGGGTGGAATTAGCTTGGCTCTGTAAATTTATTATTTAAATTAAATGTGATTAATTCTAATTGTTCAATTTCATCAAATACTGCTACGTTACTACCGGTTTAGCAAGTGGGAGAACCATTTCAGTAGGACTTTACCATATAGGTCCTTGCATACTGCCAGGTTTAATCACCTATATGGCACAGTTTGGTTATACTTAAGAAATTATTTTTATTTTAGAGTTGTCAGATTATGTTAAAATTGCATAGAAATAAATAATATTGTGTCAATTTGTTCTTAATTAATAAATAAATTTTTAATATATATATATATATATATATACTTACACCAATTTTATTTTTACTCTGTTTTCTTCAAATAAACCAACAAGTTCATCGTGAGTACAAACTGAAATGGAACAAAAAACACATTGCAATAAAGAAAACAAAATAAACACTCCAATGTACAAGGAAGCACTAGAAAATTATCATCTAATATTGTTCATCTTCTACAACATGCATAATATTTGTTTTTTATTTAATTATGATTTCGACTAATAGGTAGTTTTATCCAATGTTTTGTTTTTAACGATAGACAGATTCTGAAATATTTTACCAGCTTAATACAATACCAAAGCAAATTTGATAAAAAGAAAATAGAAATACACTTGAAATTTTGTAAATAACAAATTGAATTACATGTTAAACGTTCAAAAAAATAAACAAACTATTTTTAAAAATAATTGATTGCTTAAATAGTTTCCCTATAAGCACATTTAGGCAAGTACCTTATTTAGCTACTTTGAATGTTTCGACAGAAAACGCATCTTCAAAAAGTGGACATTTTGAACAAACCCAAACATGGCCCAGTGTTAGTGTCGGTGGTGGGATTCAAAACCATCCAGGTTCGAGCGCTGTAAGACTAAACTGTCCCCGGGCAACGTTCTTAGAAAAGGGTCTACACAGTGAGTGTCAGTTCAACAGCGTAGACCTATTTTCACCTTGCACTGACATAAAATACCTCTATCAAACAACTGTAAGTCTAAAAAAAGCGACATTGTGTTTGCAACAATTTGAATTTATGCCACGAAGGTCTAATAGTGGAGGACTAGACTCAAACCTGAGTATATATAGATTTGGGTGCCATCAGCAGCTTTTTTAAAATGTATACATTGAAAACGTTCAAACAGTAGTAAAAATATCAATTGTCTACCCCCAAACAAGTAAATTTTGTACATTTGCCAAAAAGAAACTGAGACAAATATTAAATCAAAATTGACAATATTTTAATGTCAAAATATTTTAATATAAGCGTTATCATATAATTGTAAAATGTTAACACAGATTTTAAAATACATAATTCCAATCGTCTGAACTGCCTCACTTTACGTTACATTGTGTCAACGTGTATTATAGTTCAACTCGTAGCGCCAATTGACTACAATTTATTGAAAACAGTCTGGATTTTTTGTACAGAAAATAAATAGATATTGGTGTATATTTCCAAACTTGTAGGCAATTGCAAATAAATGTCAAATTATATTGTCATGGCCATCTTGCTTTATCAAAGCACAAACGGTTAAAATTTATACAATTAGCATAAAAATTCGATTATTTTTTTAATTAATATTCACTTTTAAATTGCTACATTCAGTTTTGAAATGCTTTGATAAACCGAAAAATTGAAAATATATTGCCAAATTTACGTTTCAATGTTTTCAAATTTAATAAAATTGATTATTATGTTATTGTCCTTGTGTACATCATTTAAAAAAAGATAAAAGTAAAACAAAAAACAAGGAATGGTCTATTAGAAACTATATTTATATAATTATCCGTGTGTGTGTTTTAAAACCGTTATATATGGTGTTTACAGCGCTTAATGACTGATATGAAACTTTATTAAATGCTAGAGTAAAACATATTATTATTATTATTATTATTATTTACCAGGTGGCCTTGTGCCACTGCACTAAATGTGATCCTCATTTGGTTACATATCAACTTAAATTTACTAATATAATTATTTTAGAAATAATAATAATAATTTTAAAAAATGATAAAAATAATAATAACAGTAATAATAGCAATAATAATAATAGTAATAATAATAATAATAGTTATAATAATAATCAAAGTAATAATAATAATAGTAATAATAATAATAATAATAATAATAGTAATAATAATAGCAAATGTGCCTAGTTTACAGTGTGCTAGAGCTCTGGACCCAAACCTCAAGTAAGGAAACGCGTAATCCCTACCTTCAGCACTAAATGTAGGTTCTTAAAATATGCACTTACTGAAAAAGGTTTTGTTTGAAGCAACGAAAATTTAATTTGAAAAAGTTGAATTATCTCCATTTTTCTGCATATTTTGTGTGACAAATCTCCTATTGCAATTTATAGGCATAATAAATCTTAAATATTTTGTGTGTTGTATTGATTAATTTTGTGTCTCAATGCAGAATTTGCACTAGCGTTTGAAGTTCGGGTAATTTTGTTTGATTGCATTGACCTGTATCATGTTCTAAACAATTTCGATAATAATCTTTACCCATTTTCAAATTAGCATTATTAGGCATTATTGATTATACTTCTGTTGAAAGAGCTAATTAAATATATCAGATCAAGGTCAATTCAGAATATGTACATGGATAAAATTTCAATTTGTGGTTTGTTGGATATTAAAAAAAAAAAGATTATTATTATTATTATTATTCAGAGTTTAGAAAGTATAAGTAAATGTAAACAAACAAAAATTGGTTTGACTTTGTTCCCATTTTGTGTTTTTTAAATATATTACAATTATTAATAGTACATGTAATGTTTATTGATATTTTTAATGGACAAATTATAAATTTCTTTTGTTACAAACAAAGGAATTAATCCTTCGCACAAACAATGTCGTTTAATTTATTGAACGCAAAATTAACTTATTGCAAATTGTCCAACATTGTAACAATTGATAATGATTTTACAATTATATAATTGTAATTTGCCAATATTTCAAAACAATATTATTTCCATAAATTTTTTAAGTTGAAAATATTTTCTAAAATATATTGAAATACTTTACAAGGTACATCTTTCAGTAAATGGAAATTTTAGTGAAGCCGAACGTAAACTCGCATTTGGTGCCGGCGCTGATTCCCCAGTTTCAAGTCGAGTACTGTATTGCTAAACCACCTAATTTATAGTCATATTCTAGGTAGAAGTAAATACCGCTATTTAGTTAAACTTAAATAAAACCATGCAATTTGTTAAAATCATATATATTCATTAAAATCCAGCAATGTCAAAAAATAAAGATTGCAAAATTTTCAGCTTTAAACAATATTTTTTGTAATTATTACGAATAAGACGTTTTAATTAGTAACATGAAAAATTTTATAACCAATATCTTTGTCTTCCAGTAATTTATCATTTTTTGAGTTGTTGATCTCTTTTTGAAAAGTCTAAAAATATGTTAAATATCGTTTGAACTTCGGACAGTAGGAAACATATATATATATATATATATATATATATATATATATATATATATATATATATATATATATATATATATATATATATATATATAATATTGAACTTTTGGTTATTTATTCTGATTAATCTAAATAGGTCAAACATATAGTGAATTGTGAATTATGATAAATAAATACCACAGTATTGTTCTAAACATAAAAAAACTAATGTTAGTCACTTTGATGAAACTAAAACTGGTTTACGTTTTTAACGGAATAAGAGAAGATGTTTAATGCAAAATGTTTGTTATTTTCTAGTAAAATGTACTCCACAAATAATAGTTAAATGTTGAGTCAACACAACAGTATGATTATTTGGAAAGTGGTTGATTTTTAAAGCATACATATATAACAATTAAAACATTTTTTAGTAAACTCCATGTATTGAAATATATATTTGTGCATAGAGCTAAGTAAATATATTTTTATGACAGTTTTTTAAAACCAAATGGTATACATTTTGTTCTCAATTTTATTCAAATATTTATAAAACAACTTTTACAATATATATTTTGTAATGATAAAATAGTTATAACGTTTACACGTCGGTGGTTTACATTTATTTGTAGATAATCTAGAAAAAAAATTATATTCTTTCAAGTTTTTTTTTGCAGTTTTCAACTCTATTCCCAATATTTCCTAAAATAATTATTTTATTCTATTTATTTATTTTATGTTTGCTACTTTGAATGTTTTACGAGAAACATCTTTTACCAGTGGACATTTTAGCAAAGCCGAACGTGGGCCCGCATTTTAGTGCGGGTAATGGGATTTGAACCCATGCCCACCGAGGTCCGAATTCAAGCGCTGTACCGCTAGACCACCCCGGCACATTTTTATATAAAAATTAAAAATATTTACAAGTTAATTAATAGTGATTCTTATTAAACACTTGAATAATGTTTTACAATTGTTAGATTCACTTGAATAATAAATCTATTAGGTTTTTCAAGTTAACCAGGAGCACTGTGCAGCTGTTTCATCCTTATTTAGAATCATCATCAGCGCATACCTTTTAGGTTTTACAATCACACATGAACTTAAACCCACGTTTTGTTAGGTCAGCGCCTTTAACCACTGACATGCAGGTGGATAAACTTGAGTTTGTAAATTTATAATTTATAGTGAATCTGATCAATTCTAATTACCCAATGTCCTGCTAGGTTACTACCAGTTTAGCAAGTGAAAGAACCGTTTCACTAGGAGTTGTACAATGTAGGTCCTTGCATACTCTCAGGTTTAATAGCCTTATTAGACACAGTTTGGTTATATTTATTAATGGGTCTTTTAAAGAATTGTTTTATTATGCCAATCTTATATAATAACGCCAGTTATTAAAATTGAACGTGAGTTTAAATTATTTAATATATTTGTTTGCACTTTTAGATAAGTGTTATTTTTAAAATGATTTATATTAAAATAGTTTTAAACAAAAAATAATAATTAATCAGTTAAATGTATAATGTAAACTTGTTTTGTTCTACTTACACACTTATTTAATAGTAAATATTCCTACATTTGTTACAAAATAATTGTTGTTTTATTCAATTTATTTTACACACATACATTTTAACTGCAATTAACAAATCATCCCTAGTTACATATTTTACAATTTTAGTATTGCATATGGCAAAATTATTTTTATTACAACATATCGAAAAAAAACCATTTATGCAAACAATAAATTGTTTTCAGGCGTAATAATAATATTAATTGTACCTATAAATGACGTTTTACAAACAAAGGTAAAACTAAATTATTTGCTTTGATTAAACCAAATAAATATATTGATTGTTACGGCTTAAATGTTGTTTTTAAAAAAAAATAATAATTGAACAAATAAACATTTAGCAGAGCAAAACGGGAGATAGAATTCAGTTGCGGCAATGATAATCAAACATATAACGACTCGAATTTAGGTATAAGCCATGCAGGAATATGTACATATATGCTAACAATATTTGTACTTGTTGCTTAAATATTTATAATTACTTTATTTTTAAAATGTTTATTACTTTGAATGTTTTGCGAAAAACATTGTTTAGCAATGGACATGTTAGCAAAGCCTAATGTGGACCCACACTTTAGTGCCGAACCCCGATGTTCACCAAAGTCTAAATCGAGCGCTGTACCGCTAGACCACCCCGCCACGTGTAGTTTTTATACAATATTAAATCTGTACACAGGTAATGTGCTAACATTGTAAACAACTTAGACTTTTCAAATAAACATTGTGATTGTTTTGTGTTGAGTTACAACAATTATTGTATCAACCGTCAAGTTCCCCAAAATATCTTTTCCAAAATCTGCAATTAAAACAATTATGTTTGTTACTAAACTAGCGCATTAATTAAATTTTAAAAATGCATTCGTAAACAATAAAGTAAATTAAACACGTTTAACTTATAAACAAAGCAAATGTTGTAATGTTTCGATGAAAATATAAACACACACAAAAAAAAATTGTTTAAATAAACACTTGGTAAAAAGAATTTAAAAAAAAAGACGCATTTATTGTTTATGTTACAAAAATGATGGCCAATTTTTTTTTGTTTAACTGAAACATTCTGGGCAATTGATATACTTATTTTGAAAATTAAAAAAGGAAGTAAAATCGTACTTGATCTGACCATGGTGTAAATATAACCAATTTGTTAAAGCACTTTTAGTTTGATTCACTGTTTTTTTTTGTTACAAATGAATACTCCTAAAATCAACAATTTCCAGTATTGCAGTAAATTATTTTTTTGCAAGAAATAGATTTCTATTTCCAATTGTTCACAATCATTTTGTAATTAACATGATTTTAAAAGTGGTAAGAAAGGAATTATTCAAACATGTCAATACACTGTTACATTTTCTTAATAGAAAAATAAAAAAAATAAAATAAACATTAAACAAATAATAAAAAAAAGCTTTTAAATGTTAACTTTTTTCTATTGTTTTAATTATCTTTAATGTTTGTATTGTTAAAGGTTTGTAATACGTATAACGGTAAGTACACACACAGTTTATTTATTATAAAATATAATAATAATTTGATGAGTAATATTATAAGTTATAAGTTTTATTATATATATATATAGGAGGTAAATTAAAACTCAATCTTTAGAAGGAATTAAGTATAAAAGGCATGCTGTAGTTGTACAGCGCGGAAGACGAACTAGAATAGGCACAAATTCTAGTGTCACAATTGGCTCTTTTCTAAATAAGTACTTGTTAAAAAATGCTTCTTGTAAAGCATTTAAATTATTGCATACAAATATAGACAATAGTGGTTTAGCGATGTACTGGGGTAGTCTAGCGGTTCAGAGCTCAACATGAATCTCAGTGGCATAGATTTTAATCCCCACTACCAGCACAAAATGCGGGTCCACGTTCGGCTTTGCTAAAATGTCCACTGCTAAAAATGTTTCCCTTAAAACATATATATATATATATATATATATATATATATATATATATATATATATATATATATATATATAAGCATTTAGTAATTACATTTATGATTTTATTAAACATTGTTTTATTTGTCGTTTTATTTATTTAAAAAACAAGTATATTATAGTTGTGTGGCACAATGTATAAGTTATTTGATTCTTATTATAGTAAAATAGACATAACGTTTTAGTATTATTATTATTATTATTATTATTATTATTATTATTGTTATTATTATTATTATTATTATTATTATTATTATTATTATTATTATTATTATTATTATTATTATTATTATTATTATTATTATTATTATTATTATTATTATTATTATTATTATTATTATTATTATTATTATTATTATTATTATTATTATTATTATTGTTATTATTATTATTATTATTATTATTATTATTATTATTATTATTATTATTATTATTATTATTATTATTATTAAATGCTAACTTGTGTTTAGAATGGTTTTTAGAATGTTTTTATAAAATCATTCAAATTTACATTCTGAAATTTAACAAACAACAAAGAAATTAATGCTAAAATAGTTAAATTTTAATGTCAAATGTACACTATTGACCGTTTTTAGATATATAAAGAAAATTATTTTACGTGTGAAGGTATATATTTTTACAATTTCTACTCTTATTTAGGGTTATCAGACTTGTGCAATGTTCCTATTAATAATTAATTTCTATTAACTGAAATTTATAATTTATAATCTTTTGTAAGCTAATCAAGTAAGTAGATAAACAAAATATTAAAACAGAATTATATTAATATAATACTTGCAAAGATTTTTTTCTAATATATATATATATATATAATATATATATATAACATGTTGCTGTACATTTAAACAAATTATTTTATATAAATAAATAATATTAATTAAATTAACCATAAAACCTTAGAAATCGTTCAAATCATTGCACAAATATGTTTACAATAATTTCATTGAAGCACTGTGCAATAATAAATTGTTAACAGTATATATTGTTTATTTCGTTTCAAAGCCCCGTTTGTTGTGAACAGCATGAGGCAACAAATAATTCCATTAAATTGTACATTAATTTCTTGACTTTAAATATTGTTTATATTTAATGGAATTTTTCCAAACACTGCTACATTTACTTTATTGCCCGTAAGTTACTAAAATGGTGTCCTCATCCTGGTATTTTTTGACCAATATTAATTTTTTACACAGGCCTGAAACTTGCCACCTTTCTCAACCGCACTTAGAATTGGCTATGTCACAGTTAAATGTTTTCAATTAAAAAACTATTGGTTATTAATTTGCATTATTTGTACAGCGCTCGAATTTGGACTCCGGTGGACATAGGTTCCAATCCCACCACCGGCACTAAAATGCGGGCCCACGTTCGGCTTCGCTAAACAATGTCCCCACTGCTGAAAGATGCGTTTCTTGTGCAAACATTCAAAGTAGCAAACATAAAATAATAAAAAAATTATTAAAAAAATCTAATTTAACTATGAAGTGATTTGAAATTATTATTATTATTATTATTATTATTCAACTGAAATATAAAAATCAGATTGTTCGATATTTAAAAAGAAATTCCTAATTTGTTGTTATGGCTTTTTATTTAAATTAAGTAACACTAGTTGATTATGCATTTTGAATGTTTTTTTGTACAAAACAATTTCATGCGTTGTATTTCTATTTTTTCAATATTTGTTTCAAGTTGACATATTTTGTGCAATACTACATGATATTTGATTATTTATAATGGTAAATTGTTACTATTTGATTACATGCATTTTGAAATTATTTTGGTCAAATCTACTTTTGTTACTGTTGAAACATAAATTGTTTTTTGAGATATAAAACAATGTTCAATGTTTTTGTTGCAGCATAATAACAGTTAAAAACAAACGTGTTGTTTTCATGTTACTTACGGCTTAAAAACAATTATTATATTTAACAAAACCGAAAAATAACTTTCAATTTTCCTATTACTCTTTCCGTGGTTTCAATAAATAAGTTGAGTTATTATTATTACAAAGCCCTTTTGCTTTTAACAAATGAGCATGTGGCAATAAGATAATAATTACAGCAAAAAATAACAACAAAAAGTCTTGTAATTCAAAGAGAACATAAGACAACAAAATGTTTCCATGTATTTGAACATTCTGCCAAACATTTTGCTTGTGCCCATGAAACATTTATTTTAATTAGATCTTCCCGAATAGTTCTTATCCAAGTTTTCTTTGGTCTGTCAACCTTTCTTTTACCATTTACAACTGTTCATTCCAAAACCGTTCTTGCTGGTTTTTCGGGCGGTAAGCGTAGAATTTGACCAAGTAATTTTCTTCGTCTAATTGTAATGATGTCATAAAGTGAACGAGAGTCAGTTCTTTCCATGATATTATCATTTAAAATGTGATCGCGCCAGGTAATCTTTAAAATACTTCTAAGACACCGGCAATGGAAAACATCCACCATCTTATCAATCTTGTCCGTACGTTTCCTCCGTTGCTCCATATATTGCCGTAATGATTATTGATGCGTACAAACGAAGTTTTGTCTTTAGGCGAATGGAAGAACATGACCATATTGATTTAACTCTATTGAAAACTGACATTGCCTTACCAAGTCTGGCTTTAACATCAATTTCGGTTTGTCCGTCTTTACCAATGATGCTTCCCAGATATGTAAAGGAATCAACAGTATCAATATTTTGTCCACTAATTTTGATAGGCAAATAATTGTTTGACTTAGTGCACAACACTTGTCTTTGAACAATTAATCCATAAGCAATACGAAAACTGATATCACTGAAACGTGTTGTCATATTTTGCATCATTTCTGGAGTTTCACTAAGTAGACCAATATCAAAATCTCACAATGATCTAAGAAAGCCATAATAGTCTGAGGTGTTAATCCTATTTCTGGTGCTCAATGTGGGTTTTTGCTTAACTATACCAACTTTTTACTGTACCACTCAAGGTACAATAAACATTTTTGCCTTTTATTTAAAAAAATGGATGTTACTTTTTATTTCAGTAAAAAAATTCACTTGGCTAAAGAAAAATTTAGAAAAACCGCATTGTATTACTTTTAGCACTAAATTATTTAAAATAATTTTAACAACTTTTCTTTTAATTTTTTTACGTTTATAAATACACTGTATTGTTCAAAATTATTATTTTTTCGTTTACATAACTGACGTAATTTTAAACAACGTATGAATGTGTTAAAAGAAAACGTCAATATTATTAAATAAATCATGCATATAAAGTCGTATCATTTCTTTTTTCACTTTACTACATTGCGTAATAAATATAGTTTTTTACGTATTTCCATTCGTTGTTTAATAAATTTCTTTTATTAAATTTTCACAAATTAATAATGTATAAAACGTTTTCTTCATTACCTATTTGTAAAATGTTTTATTTTTGTTTTTTTATGCTTGACTGTACTTTGGAAAATAAACTTTTTACCAGACATCTAATAAAGCCGAACAAAGATTTTGAATGTTTTGACGGAAAACCCATCTTTAGCAAAACACCAAACGTGGACCCGCATTTAGTGGGCCGGTGGTGGGATTCGAACCCGGATATCTACCCAGGTCTAAGTCGAGCAATGTACCGCAAGACCACCCACCGAATTCGTCAATGGGATTCAAATTCATGTTTACCCTTATTAGTATTGAAAATGGGATTTTGCAGACACTAATCTATAGTCAACTCCATCCTAGCTAATCCGAAATCCGACGGAGAAAGAAGGTTCGTTATGAGCCCCACACTAGCAATCTGAACTCTGTAAACAAACATATTGCTCCCCTGTAATATTTCCGGGACTAAAAAGAAAGAATTTTATGAAGTTAAAAAATGTATTACCATCATTAGCCGATCATCAGGTACTCCTTACAATGACATTCTTTATGAAATAATTCATCGACACTTCAAGGAATGTTTTCAATTAATCAGTCGTATTTTCAACAACTCCAATCATCCACTTTATCGTGATTTCAGCAAATCATTTGCATCGGGAATGACAAGAAGATCACATATACACGTTAATGCCAGAACCAATGTGTGCTTAAATTGATGTCTGCCGTATTTAGCAAGGTTACTATCTAATCCCAACAAAGTTCAAGTGACCTTTACATTAGCCTATCCAAATCATGAGTATGGTTTTTTTGTTTCTTTGGTCTGACCAATTACCGTTGTTTGTAATCTGCCCATTTTAATTTGTGACCATTTATTATCCTTTATCCAGGATATTATTTTATTAGCCATGCTCACTCATGAGTCATAAGTCATTCGCATTTCATGTATACTGATATAATTGCACACTATTAACCATAGTGTCCCCTAAATAATACCATGCCTCTTTACGCATATCATATTAAACATGACTTTTAAATATACGTTGATTTTGAGTTTTTTTCTTCTTTTAGCCTATGTAATTTAATCTTACTTTACTTATTTATTTATTCATTTTTGGACTAATGTTACACACTGCTAATTGTATTGTATTTTTATAATTGTACATATTTTTGTGTGTTGAAAGCTACTTCTACTAAAGTATCTAAGCCAATAACCATAAATAAATTAAAAAAAATATTGTTATAGAAGCAACAAGAGAATACTATTTCATTAAAGTAATTTGTACTTTTCTTACTGATGGTCTTGGCTATTAATTTTGTAAAACGAATACGTTTCTTGACATAAGCACAGTGTCAAGTTGTAAATTGCAATACCCATTCTTCTTATTAGGAAGTTAAATTAAGCAAAATAAAAGTTAATTGAATTTATTATAACAAAATCAAATGCTAATATTTTTTGTATAAAAAATGAATTTTTTTATATAAATAATGTTATTCTGTACCTTGTAACAACATAATTTAAAGCACTATTAATATACATAATATCGAGATTGCTTATTTTTAAAATATATGTAACCCATTTTTCTATTTTTTCTATTTTACCTTGAACTTAGGAAACATTCTATATTGTTTCTTTATATTATTACTTGTTAATTTTTTACATCGTATTTTAATAATTTAGTGGAATGTATGGGCAGGTGGTTAGTTGTGTAACCATGTTACACAATATGAATAAATTAAATATTGACTTTTTCTTTTTAATTTTAATTCAGTGTTAATTTTACAAATGCTAGTTCGTTTTTATAGTAGGTTAATATTGTAAAATATTATTATGTATTTGAATTTTTATTGAGCTAGCTAATCTAACAATAACAATAACAACAATTATTAATATTAACAATAGCAGTATTATTACTAGTAGTATTCTCATTATTATGAACAAAATTAATATTATTCTTATTAGCAGTAGTAGTAGCAGTAACATTATTATCACTGTTATTAATATTATTATTATTACTATTATTACTATTATTATTATTATTACTATTATTGTTATTATTATTATTATTGTTATTATTATTATTATTATTATTATTCATATTGTTGTTGTTATTGTTATTGTTATTGTTATTATTACTATTATTATTATTATTATTATTACTATTATTATTATTATTATTATTATTAGTTTGGACCAGAAATAATTCAATCTAGCCAGTCCCAAGTCTGGATAAAAGAGGAGAGTTTGAGTGCAATATTAGCAACCTGGTCTTTGTAAAAATGTATGCTGCTACGGAAACAACAAGAAAACGCCATTCCGGCAAACAATGGCAAAAACGTAATCGCACGTACTTGGATGACAGGGCTGAGTAAAAGTAAGAAGACTACAGAAAATTTGGCTAAGAACTATAGAAGAAGATCTAAGTGAAATGAATGAACGTTTGGCAAAATGTTTGAATACATAAGAAATGTTGTTTTGATTTATGGGACTTTGTTGTTTTGAAATAATAATAATAAAATATTATTATTCTGTTATTGCTAATATTAATGTTATTAATGTCATTATTATTATTATTATTATTATTATTATTATTATTATTATTATTAACAATAGTAGTAGTAGTGGAAGTAATGATAGTGGTTATGTTATTATTGTTAGTAGCAATATTATTATTGTTATTAATAATATCATTATTATTATTATTATTATTATTATTATTATTATTATTATTATTGGTATTATTATTATTATTATTATTATTATTATTATTATTATTTTACTGTTATTGTTATTAATATAGTAGTGGTAGTGGAATTACTATTATCAGTAGCAATATTATTATAATTATAATTATAAATATAATTATTAATTTTACTATGATTACTATAATTAATATTAATATTATTATTATTATTAATTTATTAATATTAACATTAAGACAATAAAAATTAAATAGTTTAAAAAAGCAGTAATTTCATATTTACATTAGATTATGAAAATCGTTGAAAACCGTTTTTTTTAATTTTTAATTTCTACAAATGTATTATAAAGGTACAATTATTTATTGTAATTTATTCTATTTGCTTGTTGATGTTTGAATATTTTACAAAAACAAACATAAAGGTGTTTTGTCAGATACTATTTATTAATTTGCATAATTTAAATAAAACTATGTAAAATGCTTTTATAGATTTGTCGCTTTTAATAACCGTTTACTAATAACTACGGTAATTGTTTAAAAAAACTACAAATCAGTCAACTTTCATATTTAATTTGAATTTTATTTTAATTGACATTACTATGATTTCCGTCCATTATTTGGTAATTAATTACAATTGCAAATTGCAAATTATTTTGTTACAATCATTGACGAACTAGTTAAATAGTAATTACATTTTTTATCGATGTAATATTGTAATAAATATGTACATTTTACTGTAAATTAAATTTCTAATTCTATTAATTGGTAACCGATTTTACGTCCGGTTAAAAAAGAATTATTTTATTAAACTATAACAAAAAAGTAAAAGCAGCATAACACCAAAAACGGGGTTCGACTTTCGATATGCACAATCTTCAAAACCAATAATTTAATATTCAATCATACTTTTCAAACTGAAAAAGTTTTAATTAAATAATAAATTAAATTATTGGGTAACTTTTAAAAAATGATAAGGACCGCCAGTTTTTGTGAACTAATGGCAGTAATTGAAAAAAGTCTACAAAAATTATACAAGTCTTGTAGAAGGCATGTGTTTTTATCCTAAAACTCAATCCATAAAATTTGTTTTGTGTGAGATGCATCTAGAACGAATACAATGTAACTGATGTAAAATGGTGTAAAACCAACTTAAATATTGCTGCAAACATAAAAAACTTCACATGTAATTTTAGGAATTAATAGAAACAACTTGTCCAATAATCTCCTGTTAATAAAATTCTTAATATGAAATTGGGGGTAATAAAAGTTTGGTAAAAAATAAAGTGTATAGTACACAAAATACACAATTTAAACATTGCATGCCTTTGTTCATTTTTAAAATTTTTATTACTTTGAATGTTTTACAAGAAACATTTTTTATTTTGTCAAAGCCGAACGTGGGCCCGCATTTTAGTACCGGTGGTAGGATTCGAACCCATGTCCACCGAGGTCCAAATTTGGGCTTTGTACCGCTAGACCACCCCGGTATTAAAAAAAAAACGTTTTTCCAAATTTAAAACTAGTTAGGTATAAATTTGTGTCTGGAGCAATCTAGCGATACGGCGCTCGACTCCAAATTAGAGTAGACATGGGTTCGATTGCCATTACCGACCTCTTATATGCTGACCCGCGTTTCCCGTGTAAAGCATTCACACGTAATTGAAATAAATATTCAGTGTTGAGCCTCGTTTTCTTTGCAAAACGTCTACGCCTTGCTGTAGTAACAATCAAACTGGATGTGTTTTTTATATTCAATAAACAATTAGCAAAATGAAATAAGGGTCAGAGATTAATTTTATTCTAGAAAAGCGTAACATTGTTACTAAATATTCTCTTTTTGTTTAAAACGTCTATATTGATTATATTTTATCGACATTTAATTTTTATTCATTCAACCATGTTTTTCAATTATGATTAAGTATTAACCAAAACTATTTTTAAGAAAAACTATTCTTAAGTAAATAAACAAAAAAAATGTACATATATATATATTTTCGTCTAAACAGACTAAGTATAAAAAGTTTAATTTGCTTATAATAATAATAATAATAATAATAATAATAATAATAATAATAATAATAATAATAATAATAATAATAATAATAATAATAATAATAATAATAATAATAATAATAATAATAATAATAATAATAATAATAATAATAATAATAATAATAATAATAATAATAATAATAATAATAATAATAATAATAATAATAATAATAATAATAATAATAATAATAATAATAATAATAATGATAGTAATATTTATTTATTTATTTAACACAACAAAAACATGTCAAGCTTAGCTTAATTATGACAAATATAATATGTATAACACAGACATGAATTTATCGGTTCTGCCCGTTGGGAAGTAATAGAAATTAATTTGAATAAAAAAATAAAAATCATTTTTGTTTGTCGACTCTGTCACAATGTCATTTTTTTAGTTCAACACTTGTTTACAAATACGACATGTTTTTGGGTGGGCTGCAAGGTGCGTTATGGCAACAATGCTTGCTGCTTTTCAATATCTAAATATAAAGTGAATTGTAATGGTCTATTATTCATTACAATTGATTAAATTTTTATAATATATAATTGTGTAATGTATTAGCCAAACTACCTTAGTCAGTTGTCAGTTCGGTTAGAAAAGAAGGAGTTCAAGATTGTTGAAAAACCAACAAGAGAACACCATTTTATTGAACCAAAGCATATAGCTAAAACATGATTCCCAAATACAATTGTAATCTTCAACATGCACAATTTTGAAGACCAAACATCTATTATATAATTATATAAAGCAATATCGTTGGTCTACGCTGTTTAGAGCACAATAATTTTTAAATAATAAAACATTAATTAAAACGTAAAAAACAGCATCTTATAAAAAAAGAAAAATTGTAAAAGAAAAAGGATTATTGTTATGTAAAATAAGATGACGCAAGTTACACAAGCAACCAGCGACTCCACATCTAATTGTTTGTGGACAAACGTTTCAATTTATTTTTACTACTTGAAATGGCTTACGAAAAAAAACCCATCTTTTAGCCTGAGGACATTTTAACAAAGCCAACTGTGAGTCCGCATTTAGTGCCGATAGTGGGATTATAACCTGGATGCTCACCGAGTTCCAAGTCGAGCGCTGTACCCCTAGGCCACACCGGCGTGTAAAACATTTTAACAATAAATTGTGAATAAAATATTTGTTCCAGTAAATAGAACAAATAAAAAGTAAGCATAAAAGACAACATGTTATATGTATCAAACTTTTATTATTATTCAATTGCTGGTTGTTAAAGTAGAAGGAAAGCTGGCTTAAAACTAATTTTGATCACTTCTAACTACATTGTTTACAAACACATGGTAAACTATTCGATATTTGCACTATATTTTTTATTTTATCTTATGCCTATTATTTTGAATGTTGTACGCAAAACATGTCTTCCAACAGTGGACATTTTAGCACAGCTCGAACGCGGGCCCGCAGTCTAGTACCGGTGGTGGGACCTCGGTGGGCATGGGTTTGAATTCCAAAACCTTTAATAAAAAGTAATATACCAAGAGTCTGATAATACAACGCTGGCCTTATTACTAGGTAGAAATAGATTTGATTTCCACCGCCAGCACTAATGACAACTCCTTGGTTGGCTTTACTAAAATGTCTACGTGCTGATAAATGTTTCTCATCAAGTATTCAAGTAATAATAATAATTTTTTTTTAAATAACAACACAGCAGAAGTAAAATGTAAAACGCTTTAATTTCAATATTATACATTTTTGACTAATTTAAATATTTTACGCAAAAGGTATTTTTTAGCAGTGGACATTTTTTTATTGGAGTCAAACATGGGTCCACATTTGGTGCCGAAGGTGGTGTTTGAACCGCGCTGTACCCGTTTGACTAAAGAAGAATAATTTGAAAAAAAATTGAACTGAATTATTTTTAGTAACTTTTTATACTATGACAAGGTTCTTATAAATATTTATCTACTTTTAACGAATAGGTGCAATTTTATATTGCTATATCGAATTTTCTTAAGGTGCTTTATGTAACCTGATGTATTCTATTTATTATTATAACTCTTAAAACTCAATATAATTAATAATTTGTAATTTAATGTTATTCTACAGTTTACCTCATCTCATTATAAAATTTGCTATATAATTATTGTAAAAATAATAATCAATTATATTTTTTAAAAACATGAAAATAATGTTTACCACATATTAAATTTAATTGTACTTAACGTATGTTTTTAAAATATATTCTAAAATAATAAAATAAACAAATTTTACAATGAGTGTTTTAGTGGAATTGTCAGATTTACCAATTAATATTTTTATGTACAATCAGGAGTACTGTCCCAATAGTTTTACATTTTTTTTTCAACAATGCATTCAAATTTTATTCAAAGTCACATTTGCGCTTTTTTAGGTTTTAAATTAAAGCAGCTGAACTAAATGTGGCTATTAATAAATGATCTGGTAAAATGATTGATTCGCTTGCTTATTAGTCAATAAACGAGTACCACAATCATATTTACTGCAAGTAATGTACAGCCATTTCAAAAATTTCAGCAAAAATTTATAGTAGTATTAAATCGAAATTAATTTATGTCCAATTGTTTTTTTTGTAAAAATAAGTATTAATAATTAAAATTATTGTAAAGTACTTAATATATTCTTTATATATATTTTAAAATATTTATTTGAAAAGGCTGAGTCGGCTAAAATAGCATATTTTAAATGCTACTTCTATATAAACGTGGATAATAATTTTTATAATAATTAGTCGATTATTAATTTATGTGCTTAATTTCATTAAAAATGAACATTGATAATCAATAGGTTTTCAAGGAATTATTTGTTTCCGTTTGACCTATTATTGATCCAGTTTGGAATGTGTTATTTAGCCCAATTGGCTAAACGACGCATTGTCCGACCAAAATTCTTGTGATTGCAACTGTAAGTGAACCGATAAATGCAATGTGAGACGAAGAATGTTGACTGTTTTAATGTTGGGCAAAGGTAGATCTTTGGTAGTAAACAGTATTCTTAGTTCGATCGATGAAAAGGTTCGTTTTATAGTTGCTTTTAGCCGGAGTTTGAGAAAATTTCATAATATCATCTCCTTTGAATGATAATTTTAATTAAGCCGGCATCTATTCGTCAGAGTTTGTACCCAAATTTTTGTATAACTCAGAGTATTTTGTCGGATATCCATTGTGGATTAACAATTATTTAATCATTCCTTTTTCTTTATCGATTGTGTCGTCAGAACAAATTTTGTGTGTACGGTTGAACAATGTTTTGACAAGTGCACGTTTGTGTTGAATTGATTGAAAGCTTGTCTAATGTAGATGTTGACCAGTTCAAGTATGTTTTGTTGTAAACCTTACATTGAAGCGATCCGTCACTTCTCCACAAAATTGAGTCGTCTCAATAATTAATTGTATTGTTTTTCTCAAGTCCATGTTTTGTTCTTATATTAGGACGAATTTTATTCAAAATTTCCAGCAGTACATCGGAGTCTTGTTTATTGTGAGTTACAACAAATACATCATTTACATAACGTTTGTATAGGGCCATGTTTTCTATCAATTTTTTGATACAAAGATATCTGCCAGTGCGGGTCCTAATGGACTGTCTATGGAAAAACCGTATGTATAAAATATAAGATTTGCCATAAAAATTAAATTTGACATTTGGAGCAGAATTGATTTTTTTAAACATTTAACAAGAATTTTGGTGTTGATTTCATTCGATATTATGCAATCATCTAAGTAGTCCACCGTTTCTTTTAGCGGTACATTTGTGAAGAGTGACTCGATGTCAATTGAGGCCACTGTTTTGTTGCATATGTTAAGTTTATCTATGTGTTCAATAAACTTAAAGGTGTCTTTGAGATAATACGTACTCATTTGTTTCTCAACTGTATCAATCAGATGCTTCAGCCATTTTGCAAGTTTGTGGTACAATGAATTTACAATAGATACAACTGGTCTAATGGGAATGTTTTCTTTATGAGTTTCTGATAGTCTATACAATTCAAACGTGTGGCTTTAAAAATTGATATTTCGATTCAATGATAAAATTATAAAGCCTTAGAATTTGAAGTTTCCAACTGATTTGCTTTTCAATTAACTCGACGTTGTCTTTTGTAGCTGTTGATTTAAATTTTGATCGGTCCTCAAGTATTTTACTGTAAGTTTTACTAACTTAAATGTCAATAGTACCCCTCCTTTTTGTATATATGTACACTAAAATTTTATGTTTGTGACTGACGAAAATATACGAAATGAATTCATCTCACAGTTTACGTTTTGTCATATTTTTATTTAAAATTACACAACATTCAATACATTATATATGCTAAAATAGAAGCGGTGGCTAAAACACTAAATTCAAATCTAGGCAAATACAAGTTCATATTTCAATACCAGTTGTTAAAGATTCATTTGCTAAAACATAGTTCTTTATGGAACTTGCATACAAGTCTTGAAAACTGTATGGAGAAAGGAACAATAGTAAAATAGACTACAATACACATTCGTTTACTTTCAACAATATTTTTTTACAATTTTAAATTTAAATTTAAATTTTATTTTGCGTAAAACAAAATGTAATCATTAATGTGCATAATAAATTAACTTAGAGAAAAATATGTGTACAATCCATATAATTAATTGTTTATTTTTAAATTATAATAATAAAGATAAAAAAATAAATAAGCACTATTATATTAGTTACATGTGTGTGTGTGTGTGTGTGTGTGTAAAACTTGAAAGGTATGCACTGCTGATGATTCCAACTAAGGATGAAACAGCTGTACAGTGATTCTGGTTGACTTAAAAACCTAGTAAATGTATTATTCTAGTGAATCTGACAATTTTTAAAACAAATAATCCATTTAAAAACCGATTGATATTTAATATATGTTTTCTTTATTCGGTCATTTAGTGAGTACTGACGACACAACTCAAACGTATGTTAACCCCAGTTTTGTATCTTACCCTTTGCCAACTGTGTTACCCAGATACAGTAATAATAACACTAATACATTTGACCTTTTACTTATACATGGTACAACCTTGACTTAAAATAGTTGGAACCAGGAATTTAGTGTTCTTTCACTCTGGTAGATGTATATATATATATATATATTTAGGCGTGTGCATATCAAAATATTGAACATGTATTTTAAAGTTATGGAAGTTAAACCTGACAGATTATTAAATATAATCGTTTATTTTTAAGAATATGGCAACGGTTACAACAATACTCTTTTTAACTGAAAACCTGTTAACCATTTAAGATTTGCTTTGGGTAGTGTGCGCCAAACAAGACGATTGTCCAATGTGATGACATGTTACATTATTGCCGGGGTGGTCTAGCGGTACAGCGCTCGAATTCGGACCTCGGTGGACATGGGTTCGAATCCCATCCGCCGGCACTAAAATGCGGGCCCACGTTTGGCTTCGCTAATTGTCCACTGCTGAAAAATGTTTCTCGTAAAACATTTAAAGTAACAAACATTAAAAAAAAAATTAATAAGGTGTTTATATCAAAGATTGAAATACCTGTAACTTTTACTTATCCTTGTCAATAAAAATGTGCTTTTACTTTTTATTACAATTTACCCTAATAGTATTCCTTTTGTTTGCTAACAATCCTGAAAATTTGAGTAATGCTTATACAGTCCTAATTTCCAATGATGGTGGTTTCCTGACTGTTCGTCCTCCACGTGGTGCATCCTAGACTAATAACAGCAGAGTCCGAATGCACAGCGATATAACTGTGTTTCGACTGCGGCGTATATTAGCCAAGAAACGTTGTTATTCTTTTGCGTTCGTTACCCTTATCAAGCCATCGAAGTTAATTGTTTATATGCCGTATAATTATGGAAAACAATGAAGAGGTGACTACTTTATCAGATATTAAAAAAAATTTAGCTTTACACTTGTTTCAAGCACATTTACAAACGGTTTATTTTGTAATCAAATTGGAAAAATAGTTATAATAAAACGACCAATGCATCCCAATTCAACTTACCAAATTCCGTTGAAATTGGTTGATCCGATGCAGTCAAATTAAAACTTTCCTTGTCTATTCGAAGTCGACTGGATTGGCCAACATTTAAATACAAAATATAATTGACTTTGTCCAAAACGTTGGTGTTTTCAATCATTGACGTATTGTGTGCAATTGAACATCGATAAATAGGTTCAACGCAATCTGCAACCGTTATTTTATTTCTTAATTCAGGCACATTTGGATTTGAATGAAATGAACCAACCGAAGGTCGATGAATATATTCATAACTATCCAACTGGTTTGATTTTGTATAATTGGTCGAATCGGCTGTTACAACATTGTTTGATCTGTCATGAGAAAAATGTTTATTTTTTAATTCATACTGATGATTCGTCGAAGAGGCTGCAGTAGAATCGGCACCCACACCAACTATCTTTGACTGGTGTTTTTCTACTGGATAATATATCAAAATGACGGCTTCGAATAATTCGAAAATAAATATACAACTGAATCCAATAAAAAGCGAACACAAGCCGCCCACTTCGGAAAAGAGTTTGGCTAGGGAAAAAATTTCTTCTTCGGTCGCCACTTGGACGCTTTCGCTTCGAACCAACTTGAGAATGCTCCATTGATTGGACAAGTTTTGTTTTTCATTCGACATACTCACTTCGCTATGTTTGATAAATTTGGTTTGGGTACAGGGCAAGGGACACGTCTCGTAAGGAATTTGTTCGTCTTGACATTGCGACTGTTCACATCCAAATTGGATGGGTGTTGCTGTACGATCGGACGACAGCAAGTCGAGAATACACGTACAATTGCACACATTGCGAACTTTGGCGCAGCATTCGGCCCAGCCACATGCTTCTCGACTGTAAATAAATTGTGTACCGAATAGGGGAATTGTTTTGCTTTGAACAATATTCGATCGACCACGTAACAAGTTCGATTTTGTGAAGGTGTGATTTCGCCAATGTGCCGATCGAATCCAATCGAGATAATCGGAAGTCCACTTTTCCTTATCAACAGCCATATTGGACGTTTCCGAGGCTATATTGAGGGCATCGAGACCTTCGTGGCAAGGATTTCGAGCTGTATTGAGCCTATTGGTTACCGATTTCGAAAAATACAACGAAATAGATTCGCCTGGCGGTACGATGGTGTGAATGTGTCGATCGTAGGCACTGAAAGGCAACTCGCCGCGTTCGTGGCTTATGACTATAAAAGAAATGCCACGTTTTGGTCGGGGATCAAGCGTTGCTTGAAAATGTAGTGGATCTTGTTTGATTAGTATTTGTAGGTAGGACCAAGTTTTGTCAATTTTTTCCGAACGCAATTCAAAGGTTGTGCACAAAAAATTGCGAATATTTGGGACCTGTTAAAACGATTGAATAAATTTATTGGTATTTCATGTTTAATACTATAAATGTTGTGCGGGAAACGCATGTTTCAGCAGTGAACATTTTAGTAAAACCGAACGTACGCTCGCATTTTAGTGTCGGTGATGGGATTCAAATCTACTCAAATTCAAATCAAGTGCTCTATCGCTAGACTAATCTAACATATTTTTTTAATGACTTCTACTTTGAATGTTTTACGAAAAACATCTTTTAGTAGTGGACATTGTTTAGCGAAGCCGAACGTACGCTCGCATTTTAGTGCCGGTGATGGGATTCGAACCCATGCCCACCGAGGTCCGAATTCGAGCGCTGTACCGCTAGACCACCCCGGTACAATTAAATGTAAAATTTACAATCATTATTGTTATTATTACTATTATTATTAGACTAGAGATACATTCAGCGTAAATAATACGTTTTCACTATCAATAAAAACATAACAAAGTAAATGAAATAACAAAATTATTAAAAAGAGGTGTACAAATAATGTGAGCAAAATGAAATAGAATGTCATATGATAATGAATGTAAATATGTAGTCAATACAGTAAACATGTGATTTTAAAAAATAATAACAATTCAAAATTATTATACTTTGAATGAGTAATTATAAAGTACAGTTACATTATGCTGTAGGATGTCCAAGTTAGTTCAAATGAATGCGTGGGTGGAATGATTCCTAATATGATGGGCATGTTAAAAGTTCAAATTTGTTTCATTCTGGATTGGTTAATATTTTGGCAGACATGATTATTTGTATTAAATAGTTTTGGCTTTTATGTGCAGGTAAATACTCCTGGTTTTTCCAAAAGCTTAGATTTGTTCAAAGCTGTATGTAATAGGTGAGTATTATTATCTTCAATCCTCAATGCTAATTGTATACAGGATTTAAAATTTTCATTAACAATATTATTAAATAAAACGGAATATTTGATTCCAAACCAGTAGTAATATAAACAACTTGTGTAATTATTTGGTTTGCAATGCTTAATTAATTAACACATTGCATTTATTAACCAAATGAACATGTGACGGAGGGCTGCATTATGAACTGACAGTGGAATTTAAGCCAAAGTCGTGTGAAAAACTTAAGCAGTCAAATATCTCAAACCAATTTTACAATTCCTTAAAAAATACATTTCAATATATAAAAGGGTAGAAAAGTTTAATGATCAATTACAGACTATGTAACAAATGTGCTAGGTAGAAGATATCGCTCTACAAAGAAACAATGGATTTCATCAATCTCTTGGAATTTAATTGATCTCAGAAAGTAAACAAAATTAGAAAGAGATCAGTCCAACAATCTTGTTATCTGGAAAATTTTTAATAATAAGTATAGAACTTTAAATAAACAGATTAAAAAAGCTGCCTCAAAGATAAAAATGATTGGTTAGAAAGCAGATGCAAAGAAGCAGATAAGGCAGTAGCATAAAATAATTCCAAAAATCTGTATTAAATTATGAAACAACTGTTGGAAGTTAGAAAAAACACCGATATTCCAATTAAAGGAAAAGATGGTAGTTTACTTTTAACAGATAATAAGCAATTATCTAGATGGGTTGAGCATTTTAAAGAAGTACTTAATTAGCCCATACTAAATACCCTTATGGATTTTAATAATGATAATGATATGAATGTAATTCAAAATTCAAAAATATATAGTGATGATACGTCTGTAACTGAAGTGATCTATGCAATGAAAAAGTTGAAAGAATGAGGACTTAACAACATAACTGCAAAGATGCTCAAACATGAAGTTGATGTAGTAGAATGCTCATTTATTTTATGTTACATGGCATAATGAACAAGTTACATATGATTGGTAACAAGGAGTAATTGTTACTCTACCCAAAAAAGGTAGTCCCAACAATTGTAATAAATAACGCCAAATAACCTTATTGTTTGTTACTTTTATTCCAATTCTAAATTTAGCATTTAAACATTCCATTCTAACTGGTAGTAGTTTCGATCAGAGTCATTAAATTGTTAAATATTCCGATTAGATGGTACTCACATTGTTATCCAATTGTTTGCTTACAACACAACGTTTGAAGTTACCAAATTATTTCACCTACATAAATATGTCCGTATTGCGCATGCGTATCGCTGGTCTTTATCAAAAAGTAATTAATGTATGCATTGAACCGATTATAACAATGTCTAAGGCTATTTAACTCAACTATAAATAGTTATAGTATATTAAAAATTAAATGTCATCAGTTTTTGTTGTATCGTAAAATAACATTTTGCATATTTTGTTAAATAAATGTATATTTTTAAAATTGTTGCTTTTTACATTTAATTGACCTTATTTAGAACAAAATAATGCAGTACAAATGTGCCTGTTGTTTACAAAAATAAACAACACTGGAAATTAACAAGAAAACATTCCTTCAACCGTCCGATTACACCTATTGCCTTACATTTAACTACAAAAGCGCAAATAAAACACAAATGATTAAAGCATTTACGATTATTTTAAACCCTTTTGTTCCCGTAAAGCACATAATTGTATATTAACATGTCGGCTTTAAAACTTGGGCATATTGAAAATTGAAATCCTATTTGCATTTTGCCAACCCTTGTTATTGAAATGATTCGGCTTTAGTTTAATTAAATAATGTTGTTGTTTTAGCAACATTCATATTTTATAGAGGCTCACACCCTCCTCTCTTTCCAATCGGATTTAAGTCCAACTACGGTGGATAGCCTTAATTATAGTGTATCTAATGCAATGGAGAATTTGAGTAATGCCCTCAACTTGTACTTGAGTGAATATCATATCGTTGGTACCTTGTCTAAAACGTTTTTAAATGTTTATTTACTAAAACAATTGATCTTGTTGTTTAAATCTTTAGCAACAAACAAACTTTGGTACAATTAAACAAACGTTTGCGTTCAACGTCCGAAGTGGAAATCGAACACAAATTTACATCTCAACTCTCTACCAACTCGATAATAGAATCGAAACATGTACACAAGAAGTAGTAAAATTAATTATTGTTTATTTTACAATAAGTACAAATTCATTTTATATTAGTACTTTTAAATTTGTAAAATAAATAAAAAATTATGTATTCCTTTTGGCAGAATTTTTACCACTTGTATAATCTATGTTGATATATTATTTTGTAATAGTTACTTTATATTGCAAGCTTGCTGTAACTGATAGAACATTTTATTTTACACACACAAAAAAATGAATTGTGTTTAAATTCAAGGATAGCAAATGTGTTTCGGTAAAAATGTCCTAATCCTTAAAAAACAACGAAAAGCCGACATTTGCTAAACCCCAAGTTAGTAAAATTGACGACTGCTTTCATTACTAACGGAATTTGAATAGAGACATATTATTCTGTCTACTGGAAAACTAGATGTTTGTATTAAGTATATTAATTGTTGTTTGTACAATCTTAAGTGTGAAGCAAAGTTGATAACAAGTTAAACATATTTACAATGTAGTCAATGCTTTTTACAGACAATATCTTTGAAACAATAAGCAAAAGCATTTGGCGCAATCACATTTTGATCAGTTAGATTATTCCAAAAAAATGTAACTCTTTCAAGTTGTATTGCAATTAAACAAAAAAAATTAATTAGTCATATTTTACGTCAACGTTTTAAAATAAAACAAAGTAGAAATGGCAAATAAAGGTCGGTTCTAAGAATCTGTTGGATGAATTATAGAAAAAATATTACTTTTTTTTGTAAAAGTAGAGATCTACATGAAGAATATAGTTTTACACTAAACAAAAATTGTAATAATAATAATAATAGTAATAATAATAACTAAACATTTCTCAATTAAAATTCCTTTAATTCAACCGCAGTCAAATGCGGGCGGATGTTCTGTTTTGCTAAGATGTTTTTCGTAAAACATTGAAAGTAGTAAAAATAAAATGAAATAAAAATAAAGGCATTTTAAAGTTATCAATAACAAACAATGTATATAAAGTATTTTATTCATCAACAATAGGCAAAACCTTACATATTACATGACATTACAAATATAGGATAAAACACAGGACAATAGTAGTAGTAGTAGTAGTAGTAGTAGCAGTAGTAGTAATATTACTATTATTATTGCTTAAAGATTTCATTAGAACCATTTATCTGTATTTATTAGTGCCGTGATGGTCCAGCGGTACAGCGCCCAATTTGAACCTAGGCAGGTACAGGTTTAATCTTTACGACCGGGAATAAATACGTTTGGCTTTACTAAAATGTCCACTGCTGAAGAACAATAAAAAAAATAAAAACTTTAACAAAACCGTTGATGTTACACAAATCCGTTTACTTTCATTATCTTCTATTCATTTATTGCATTCAGTTGTATTGTGTTCCTATAATCTATTAATTTTACACAGGTCGCTTAATTGTTAATTGAAATCTATTTAAACGGTTACGTTTGCGGTTAACTGGTTAATTGCTAAAATTCTGATAGATTTATAAATTATGTAATTGGGGTCTATACATTGCCATTTTCTTGCATTTAGGTTACTTGCACTAGGTGTAAACTAAATCACCATTCTTCCCAAGTTTAAGCTAAACATAAACTTATGTTTAATTAAATTTAATTCAACTAATGGTAAATGATCAATATAAAATATTTTTATCGTTTACACATGGTAAATGTTATATATATATATATATATATATATATATATATAACCTAAAAATAGAATATAATTTAAATTTCTTTTCTTAAAACAGTATGAAAACGCAATACAAAGCACGTTCTTAAAAAATTACATTATTTACACTTGACTAACATTTTACACACACAAAAACATTTTTGTTTTTTTTAGAAAAGTAAAAAAATAGAAAATAACAAAAAAATTAATTTTTTAGTATACAGTTTTTATTTTGTTGCATTTTGATGGGCAATTATAAAAGAAAACATTTTTATGTGGTAAATGTATATTTAGTTGAGCATTAAAGCGAATTGTGATGTTAATAATAATAATTATTATTATGTATAAAGGATAAGAGTTTGAGTGTTAGGCTAGCAACCTGGTTTTAGCAAAAAATATTTATTGCGACAGAAACAATAAGAGGACACCATTCCGGCAAACAACGGCAAAGAAGTGATCGCACGTACCCAGATGACAAAGTTATACAGATGACAGTGTTAAATGAAAGCCAAAGGAAACTCAATGTTCGATTTGCAGAATGTTCAATGTCAAGCATTTAACCAATGTTGAAACATGGAATGTGCGCATACTTTGCCGTAGTGTACAATTAGAACAAGTTCTTCGAGAAATGAAAAAGTATAACTTAAATAATAATAGCAATAATAATCCAACAGTAGTAGTAGTAATACTAACTTTTATTGCAGTAGTACATTAACTGTTTATTAAAACACTTTTTAAACGTAACCTTCAGAAGCATCAATAAAAAATTATAACCGCAAAATTGAAATATTAACAAGAAGACCACAATTTAGACACATTCGTTATTATAAAAAAACATTAAATTGTTCATTTGACAGCAAATAAAAGTTGTATATAAATCGAAGATAATAAGTAATAGAAACTATACGATGTGTATATATATATATATATATATATATATATATATATATATATATAATTGCTTTTTATATTTTTTTCCTACATTATTAAATTAATTTTGCAAAATTTAAATTTTATATAAAACGAATTTTTTGTCAAAACTTCAATTTAAAAAAAATTAATTTGACCTTCAAGATAATTTTAATGTTTTTAATTTCTACTATGGCTACAGTAGTCTAGCCACAATAGTAAAAAATGTTAAACTTTTGTTAATTAGAGATTTGCAACTTTTAATACTATACGTTAATTTATTCAATGTAAAATAAATTGTAATAAGTTTTAAAATATTGTATTATTAACTGCCAAACTTTTTGTAATTTAAACTTATTCAATTTCTTCAATTTTTTATTAAGTTTAATTGTACTCACTTTATTGCAGGTTAATGACTTTCTGCATTTAATTTTATGAATTAAATGCAGAAATAGATTTTAAATATTTTATAGTACAATTCATATTAACAATTGCACCATATTTATTCCGGGGTGGTCTAGCGGTACAGCGCTCGAATTCGGATCTCGGTGGGCATCGGTTGAAGTACCACCACCTGCCCACTAAAATGTGGGCCCACGTTCGGCTTCGCTAAAATGTCCACTACTAAAAGTTGCGTTTTTCGTAAAACATTTAAACTAATAAACATTTAAAAAAATAAAATGAACTGCTTTAAACAATTTTAATAAACTAAAAATTGTCGTACATATTATCTTGTTCACATAATCTTTTTAAACCTAAAATTAGTTAACTTTTGTTTTTTAATTATAAAAAATTACATACTTTTAGATGTTTTTTTGCATTAATACAATTAATAAAATGTTTTCAATAATACAATCATTATTCTGTTTGTTGTTTACAGTTCTTTGAAAAACATTATTGACAGTTTAGGTGTTTAATTTGATTAAATATGTCAATTACTTTTAAAATTTAAGGTACACTTATATTATTATTTATTTATTTAGTCATTTTTAATAGTTAAAAATCTGTTATAGTTTGTAACATTTTAGTTTAGCAACGACAAATATATATTTTAAAAATGCGGTTAACAATAAATTAATTAAAAAAAGAGATAGGTTAATTAAATAAACGCTTGATTTTAAATTACATCTGTTGCCCTAGATATTTACTAGATGCCAATTTAATAAATAATATTAATTACTAAATAGTTATACAATATATCCCCATTACCTTATTTTTATTATAGAAACAATTAAATTTTTTATCCAGGTTTTTTTAATTACAATTGTTAATGGCGAATTTGTATAATTGGGTTGCGTTATTTTAACGTACAAATTAATTAAGTGATTAGAAATAAAAGAATTACATTTTGTACAATAAATTATTTTTAGTACACAACTTATACCTAATATGTTATTATTTCCCTTTGCAATTACTTGAGCGTGTTAATAATTATTTTCAAACTGTGTTTTTAAAAATTACTTTTGTGGCTAATTTAACGTAAAATATAATAATAATAATAATAATAATAATAATATATAAATGCATTTATATTATGTTTGCAAAAAAAAATATTGTACCGTTAAATGAAAATATGTATATAATTTCATGTTTTATACTTAACATTAATTTTATCTACATACCAGATATTCAAATATTTTTACTCTATGTTTATGTATTTTTTTTTAAACATTTATTTGTTTAATGTCAACGTCAATTAACTCCACCTAGTTTGCATCAGAAATGATTCAATCTAGCCAGTCCCAAGCCTGGATAAATGAGGAGGATTTGAGCGCGCAAAGTTAGCAACCTGGCCTCTGTAAAAAAAATATACTGCTACGCAAACAATACAAGAGGACGCCATTCTGGCAAACTACGGCCAAAAAGTGATTGCACGTATCTGGATGACAGAGTTACACACAGATGACAGGGTTGAGTGAAAGCCGAAAGGAAGTTCAATCTTCGATTGCGCAGAATCTTCAATGCTAATGAGACTTTGTTATTGTTGTTGTTTTGCTGTAATTGTTGTCTTATTACCCCATGCTTATTTTTAAAGCAAAATGGTTCTGTATAATACAATATAATATATAATAATATAAACGTTTTTTCTGCTTCCCAGATATGTAAAAGCAAATATTTTTATCAAAATTATTATTATTATTATTATTATTTAAATATAAAAAATAAATGCTAAATTCAATCAAACAACAGTTAAAAGTTATTTTAATATGTTTGTAATAAAAAAATAATTATTAAAATAAACAAATAATAAATTAGGCTGCATACAATAAAAAATAGAAAAGGGAACATAAAGAATTTGTAAAATATTAATTTTTTATTCCTTTAATGTTAGATAAAAAACAGTTGTTAGTAAGTGGACATTTATTAAAACTAGAAGCGATCTTCTATTTATGCACTAGTGCAGCTTGCCAAGTATTCAATTTAGCACACACACACACCCAAACTGAATGTAACACACAAATTTAAGTAATTTTTTTATTAGAAAAATATTGGTTAAAAAATAAATTAACAAATAGATTGTATATATTAAAAATGCTAAGATGAAAGAAGTATATTTAAGAATGTATCCCTCTTACTTTCGATACTAAACAACATTTTCGTATATTAATTATTTAATAAATAATATACAAAATGCATTAACAACATTTAGGTAATTGTTTGCATAAAATTATAAAAATAATTATGATTGTGGAACACTAATTGGAAACGCATAGAGTATTGTTCAGATTTAAGAAGATGCAAAAATATGTGGTATTAAAAGGTAAAATTTTAATTTGAAATAATATACAGTATGACTTGATTAAGGTAATATTGTACAATTTAAACATTTTAATTAAAAAATGACTTAATAACTAACACGAACTGCTAACATGTTAATGAAATAATACTTTCTTTAATTCAACAAATGTACATATTTTTTTAAACCGTTTTAATGAACTATATACCTACTCAAATTCAATGCCATTTTTAAGTCTAGCGTTTCAGTTATGTTTACCATTTTTGTACAAAATGTACTAAATTTATTGTTATTACTTTTAAATCACAATTGATAGAAAACAATTTTGATGGTGCCATTTTATACATGTAATGCAGTTATTTCAATCGTATCTTAGTAAAAATAAATTTAATTGCGTTGATGGCATTAAATGTTTAAAGTTGTTTTTTTGAACCACTTAATGACAAATGCTTATTGTAAAACGAATAAATTATAAATAATAGCAAAATAAACACATTTTTGTCAACATTAATACTTGATTGAAAATAATTAAACAAAAACACGTTTCACATTTTTATTTAGAAATTTTACGTCTCCATTTAGAAATTACTAATACATGTCAAATTTTATTTTAGTCGTCCAATGCTTTGGTCCAATATATTACAACTACAAACATTATTGACAAAATTATTGAAAAATATTTTGTTTGCTAAACAGATGGGCTGCTAATGATTCTGAGGATTTGAGTAATGCTTATAAAGTCTCAATTTTCAATAATTGTAATATTTCTAACTCTTCGTCGTCTACGTGGTGCATCCTGGACTAAATTCCTAAATGCATTTAGGTTACAAACAGCAGAGCCCGAGTGCACAGTGGTATAACTGGGCTTCCGTTAAGGTGAGTAGTTGCAATAATACACCCACGATACTTAAAAGGCATCTTACAATATACGTATACCATGTGTAGCCGTTGGGCTAAGAGAGATAACCCTGACAACAATCAAGCGACCTTGTCAATCTTTGCGAACAGTGACGACCTCACAAGGATGCCGTCAACGTTTGTTACGCTTATTACGCTATCGAAGTCGATTGTTTGCTATGCCATATGAAAACGTAAAATAATAAAAAGATGACCACGTCATTAAACAACGTAAAAAATGAGTTAAATAGATAATAAATAACAACAAATTAACCTTTTAATGTTGACCTATGCAAAGTGATTGTACTCAAAAAATAAATTATTCATGTGTTGTTTTAATTAGCAAGAGTTTATAACTAGTTGTATGCTTAACGATTTTATATTCAAGTAGCTTAAATTTTTAATTTTAAAGCATTAATTATATGTTGATAAATTTTATTTTAAATGGATCGCATTATATATTTATCTCATTTATGGTTTATTGTATAAATGATGAACAGAAATGCATGTCTTTAAGTGAACATTTTATGGTATAAAAACACGACGCAAAACTAATACTAAAGAAAAATAATATGAAATTGATAGATAATTATTGTTTGTATTTTACAATTAAAATTATATACAAATTTTTTATCAATGTATTTTTATTTAAAAGCAATATTATTATTACATTTTTTGTACATGTTAGTTATTACATTATTTACAACTAATATCTCAAAAGTAGTACAATAAATTTTATAAATTATTATATAATTTGTTTATAATATACTAAATATTAACATTAAAAGAAAAAACCCATATCAATTTTTTTATAAAAAACATTTTTTTTACCTATTTTATTGTCCTAAAATGGTTATTAAAATAGCCAAAATAAAATAAGAAAACGTTTATTTAATATATTCATTTTCTTGTCTACTGACTTAATAACGTAGTGTTTTATTATATACGCGTTTAAATATTATTAAAAAGTGAAAATTTTATTTTGAAAATCCAGAATGCCCAACCAAATGCTCAATAATTTTGTCATAATTATTTTTTCATGTTTAAACACAAGTGACAACTGAAACGTGCAAATAAATATTTTAAATTAAAAATTAAAATCATGAAATTGTCATAATTTAAAAAAAAGTTTTAAAACTAGTTAAAAATATATTATTATTACTGTTGTTTATAAAATTTTAGTATTATTATCACTATTGCTATTATTATTATTATTATTATTATTATTATTATTATTATTACAACTATATACTTGATCTGCCAATTAATCTTTATTTAAGGTGCTTTTAACCTGACTGGTTTTTGTTCACTAATTTCCCAACGTCGTAATTTTTTCCCCAACTTGCGTTAAATTTGCTTAAATTATACAAAATTTGATTTTTTTAAACTTTTTGTGTTTTAGCAAGAATATCATTTTAGTAACATCTTACTACTTTCAGTTATGCTTCAAATGTGACTCAGGTGCTTTACACGCGCACAGATATGTATTGTTTTGTTTACATATTTATTTTCGCTTTTTTGCTAACAATATTTTCTTTCAACTAAAAATAATAGAAGACGAAACTGTGAAATGGATTAATTTCGTATATACTACTCAATCCAATTCAAACAAAATTTTGTACACTTTGTCAATATTACGTTATTTAGTTTAATCAAAACACTAAGTTAGTTTAAATGATTGCTTTAAAGTGTTAATAACTGCTCAAGGTGCTAATATGTTAAAAACATTTGAATCTGTTTACATTCACACATTAAAATTCAATTTATGTGCACAAAAACAATTTGTAACTTTAATAAATTTAGCTTCGATTCGACATACGTATAGCTTGTATTGTATATGTTGTAATTGTTAATGTTTAGTTAATTACATTACATTTTTTGTACATATATGTCGTACATATGTGCCGGGGTGGTCTAGCGATATAGCGCTCAAATTCGGACCTCGGTGGACATGGGTTCGAATACCATCGCCAGAACTAAATATGCGGGTCCACGTTTGGCTTCGCTAATTGTCGACTGCTGAAAGATGTTTCTCGTAAAATATTCAAAGTAGCAAACATATATATATACTGTTTGTAGCTGAAAAGAATACACGAAAAAAATTTATCTCACAGTTTACGTTTTCTCATACTTCTGTTTGGAATTATAAAGAGAACTTAATGTTTCAAATATTTTCTTTCACTAATCAACGCTGTTGGCTTATACATGCCTTAACTTAAGTAGCTGTTTGGTTAAGTATTAAAATATATTTTTATAAAAATTAATTCAATTTTGTAATTTGAAACACACATGTAGGTCGATAAAATGGAAATGTAGATTAAATGTGCGCTTTTATAAATAGTTTTTGCGGTTTGGCATATTTTTTTTACAACAATTATTAATTTTTGTATCAAATAGTTTATTTATGCAAAACAAAAATGTTATACAGCAAATACATTTGTCATAACATTAATTATTATTTTTTTCGAACCACATGTTTGCTGCATTGACTATATTTATATTCATTATTGTATAACATTCTATTTCATTCTGTTCCCATTATTTACACTACTACTTTTTGTAATTTAGTTATGTTGTCATTTATTTATTTTTATTAATAATGAAAATGTATTTTTTACGCTGAATGTATCTCTAGTGAGATATCAAAATTTAATGTAATAAAAACAATGATAATGATAGAAAACAAAGTTTTCAAACAATGCGAATAATGCAGCAAATTTAGATTGATCTATAACTTAATTGTTAAACAAATAAAAATAGTAAAAATGTTGCAATTTAATAAAACTAATTAATGAATAACTCTTTCGTAGTCAATTCCAAGTTTGGTTAAGAAAAGAAAAGCGTTTAAAAGCAAGATTAGCACATAAATTAATGTTGCTAGAGAAAAGACAATACGATACAATTTTATGAAAATACGGATAACAAGTAGAAGCAGCATAACTTTGATAACCGGGTTTGACAAAATTTAACGATAATTTTCAATTTTCAACATGCACAATCTGCAAAGCCAAAAATGCAATGGATATTTTTATATGAAACAATATTGAATTGCTCCATGCCCTTTACAGCGAAAATAAATAAATAAATAAATAAATAATTGGCAAATAAAAGGCATTTGGTTGTATCTAAAGCAAAATGTTGTAAACAACATGTTACATGTCGGGGAAATCTAGCGGTACAGTGCTCGACTTGGACCTGAGTGGGCATCGGGGTTTACGTCCTACATTCAAGGCCTACATTCGGCTTCGTTAAAATGTCCACTGCTAAAAATGCGTCAAAACATTTAAAGTAGTAACAAAAATAACAGAAAATATTGTTATTTACCCATAGATCAATTATTAATTATTATTATTACAAAACTGATTAGATTTATTAAAAGTATAATACGTTAAATTTTCAAAAACCTTTATTTTAAAAATTGGATATACTTGGTTGAGATGGGAAACTATAGTTAAGGTGTTAAAGCCGTCAGTGTGAGGACATACGTTTGACTACTAAAAATAGGTTCCCATTGAGAGATCCGTTAACGGTCAATTTGTCTGTTAAATATTTTAAACAATAAAAGTGGAGTAAATTGACATTGAAGTTGATTCAAAGTAGTCTAGAAAATGTTTTCTACGTTTTAATTTTTTATTGTACAAAATTGTACCAGTTTACGTGTTTGCCTCTTTAATTACACATTTTTATAAATAATAATACAATTTCTTTTAATTAATTGTTGCATATTTAAAAAAAACATAAATTTAAAAGCTAATATTAATTTTTTTGTAAAAAAATACAATTAAATTGAAAAACGGTTGTGCAATAAAAATTATATATAGACAAAAATGAAAAACATTTTTTTATATAAATATTACACTAAGTGTTTCTCTACAAACAATTTTTGCAATTTAAAATGCATTCAAGCCGAACGAAGATTTGCAATTAGTTATTACCAGTAATAATATTATTAATAAATATACAAAAACTAATTAACATTTAATAAATATTGTCTAATACAAAATTTAAAATTTTAAAATTATGTAAAATATGCTAATTAAACAAACAATTATTAGCTTTTAAAGACAAAAAATATAATTATCCATTTATTTATAATTTTCTTTTAAACCGTTTCGCTCGGAAGACAATAAGCAACATAATTGTTGAATGCAATTTTATATCAAATTTTTGGCTTTAATTGAAATTCAATTCAAATTTAGCCAAACTTTGTTGTCGGAATTGTACTACTTTCGCTTTCTTGCTGTAGTCCAGTGAAATGTCATCCACTTGTTGTTTTTTATATGCAAAACGTTTTAAACCCAATCTAAACGGGGCCAAAGAACACATTTCCAAGTGGATCGATAAATAGTCCAATTCAAATGAACGTTGGTGCACTTCGTCAATATTAAGTCACTTAATTCAAACAAAGCACCGAGTTAACTTTATTGATTGCTTTAGAGTGTTGATAACTACTCAAACTGTTAATATGATAAAAACACTTGAATCTGTGTACATCCACACATTAAAACCCATTTTGTGTGCACAAAAACAGTTTGTAACTTTATTAAATTTAGCGTGAACGTAACATATACATGTTGCATATGTGTACGTATGTATAGTTATAAATGTTAAGTTAATTACATTATATATATATATATATATATATATATATATATATATATATATATATATATATATATATATATATATATACTGATTCTTTATATGTTTGTGACTGAAGAGAATTTACGAAGTGAATTTATCTCACAGTTTACGTCTTTTATTATTTTTGTTTGAAATTAAATTCTTCTTCTTTTTCAACCAGATTTGAAACTGGTTACAGTAAAGTTATGTAATAAATCGTGTAAAACGTCATGTTTCAAGAAATGCTGTTTCAATTATACCGTAGCTGGTCCTATATCTAATTGATCAATCTTTTTTAAAAATAAATATTATTTATTGATATATTATTAAAAATAATATAATAAAACTACAGTTGCACAATTACAATTACAGAGTTTAACAAACGCCAAACAAATAGTTAATTTTTAATATAGCAAATGTTTAATGACAAGCATTTAAAGTAGATTTAGATAAAGTGGACTTGTTACCATATGCATTTTAATGTAAAAACAAATAGTAATAATTGATTTTATTTTGTTGTATTTTTTAAATACCTGTCGTTTTAAAAAACATAAAACAAAAAATTGTTTTGGCTTCAACAATTGGGAAATATTAAAGATTGAAATTTTGTTGGAAATTTTCCAAACTATATTGTCAGAAATATGCGTTCACATTTTTACCGTAATTTAATAAAATGGTGTATCTTGTTTATTAGCAATATTTTATAAAAGAAGACTAGTCTTGCCCTAAAACACATCTCCTCGAACTTGAAACCGGCTACAGAGAGTAATAATAATAATAATAATAATAATAATAATAATAATAATAATAATAATAATAATAATAATAATAATAATAATAATAATAATAATAATAATAATAATAATAATAATAACAATAATAATAATAATAATAATAATATTAATATTGTTGTTAATAATACTAAGAATATTGATAATATGAATAATAATGATAATAATAATAATAATAATAATAATAATAATAATAATAATAATAATAATAGTAATATTAATGATCATAATAATGATAATAATAGCAATATTATTATTATTATTATAAATAATAATAATAGTAATAGTACTAATAATGCTAATAGTAATAACATTAGTAATAATAATGATAAGAATAGCAATATTATTATTATTATCATAAATAATAATAATAGTAATAGTACTAATAATGCTAATAGTAATAACATTAGTAATAATAATGATAAGAATAAGAATAATAATAGCAATAATAATATCAATTATTACGATTTGCCAACAAAGCCACTGTCTCATTTCAATTAATTTTAACTAGTCCGTATTACGATAATCAACAGCAACCAAAAATAGTTTTTTAAACTGCAGTCCTATTGTAAACTTAAATATAATTTTTTTAAAATTTTATTATCACTACTTCTAATATTTTGCAGAAATATATTTGACCAGTGAACATTGTAACAAAGGTCGCATTTGGGGCTGATAATAAAGATCAAACGCATGCCCATTTAGATTAAAGTCAACCGCTGTATTCTATTGTGAGTTTAATAAATGGAACAGTATTATAAGTTTTTTGAATTAATTTGTGTAAACTTAAAACAAATTTCAAAATTGGCCTGAAAATTGTAACATTAATTTACATATTGAAAAATAAAAACTTATAATGTAAACAAAATATTCTAGAATGTTTTATTATTATTTACGTTTTGTACAATTTAATTATAAGTCAACAAAAAATATGGATTTAAAACTTGTATCAACTAAAATTATCTCATATGCAATTGTTATCGGAATTATACTCAATAAAATTTTTTAAACTCTATGTTTTTGCATTAATGAAATTAGTCAATAAAGTATATTTAATAACTTTTTTTAATGTTAAATCGCATATTACAATATTAAAATGTTAAAAAATATTGTGTTTTACTGGTCCGATGCTAACCTATATTTACTTTATTACAAATCCCGAATATTAACCTACCATAATATTTTTTGGCACTAATTCATATCACTAATTCATTATTTGTCAATGGGTTTTTAATAGATTATTTATTTTTAGTATTGCTATATTAGAATTGTCAGATTCACTTAAATGTGTAGGTTCAAGTTTATGTATGTGTCTGTAAAACTTGAAAGGTATGCGCTGTTGATAATTCCAAATACGGATGAAACAGCTGTACATTACTCCTGGTTGACTTAAAAACCTAGTGAATTTATTATTCAAGTGAATCTGACAATTCTAATATAACAATTCTGAAAACAAATAATCCCTTAAAAACCCATTGATAAATACAACCGAACCGTACTATAGAGGCTATTAAACCTGGCACTATGCAAGGATCTATATAGTAAGGTCCTAATAAAAAGGTTCTTTCACTTGCTAAACTACTAGTAACGTAGCAGCATTTGAGGACACTGAGCAATTTACAGGTCCAAGGTCATCTACCTGTAATTATTTGTCTAAGTTTAAAAATAATATAAACATATATTAATTATTTTCTTCAAATATAAACTTTAATTAATTTAAATTAATTTATGGTAATAAATGGCAAGTATTATAAGAAACAGAGAATCACAATTTTACAGTCTGTTTAATCATTGCTACTTATTACAAAATATTAGAATTAAAACTTTGATATTGTGCAACCATTCAATTTTTTTTACCTTTAATAAGCCTCCTTGTACATATACTATTTTTTTAAATTACAAATGTTATTAGCAACATAAATTACCTTTTTTTAAAAATATTTTAGTTAGTGAAATTTAAGAAATTAAAAACACTTTTCAAAAAACATCTTAAAATGCGCCAAAAATAATTATATTTTTATGAAAATATAAAATAAATCAATCTTTGCAAAAAACAAACAACCATTGATTGAACAACTATTTTTAGATGTTTTTTTAAACAGCAGTTTTAAAATATATTTATGGTAGCTGAAAACAATTTATGCTGAAGAAATAGGATTGTCAGAAAATATATACTTTTTACAAATTGTATTATATTACAAATAATGAACTCCGCTTAGAGAAAATAAAAAATAAGCTAATATAATTAGTTTCAAGTCTGTTCTGTATTCTATTAAGCGCATAATTGGCAATCTGGTCTTTGTTCCAAACAGGAGAAACACTATCCAACATCTTTCTGGAAATCGATAAACTTTACAGATAAGTGACCAATATCCTATGAGCGATGAACTGAACATTCTAAGGTTAATTATAGTCCAAATTTCCCACTCAACCACACTTGTACTGCAATAAAAGTTGCACATCTTTCATGAGTAAAGGGATATTTAGCAATTAAATACAATCAGATTCCAGGATGGATGCGTATGAGTGACAACTTAAACAGAACGGAATTTGTACAAACATTCAAACAACCGTTTCATAGCGACTTCTCCAGAAATTCTACAGGAAACCTAACAAATATCCAAAACAATCGTCCTGTGCATACTTCAAAAGTGGTCATGTATATTTTAATATGACTTACAATTTATCATACGTTTTACTTATATAGTCCATAAAAGCTTTGAAAAGCAAAAAGTTTACTTTCATTCAAATTCTTCTATACAGTCTAGACCTCAATATAATTGAAAACGTTTTCAGTATTTTAAAACGTGATGTAAACCGCATGGAAACTGACAAATCATTGAAGACGAAAATTATGAATGTTGTAAAAAATTGTATTTTGAAGGACTATATTGGTTTTGGATTAGAAATGATTCAATCTAGCTAGTCCCAAGGCTGGATAAAAGAGGAGGGTTTGAGCGCAAGGTTGGCAACCTGGCCTCTGTAAAAATTTATACTGCTGCGGAAACAATAAAAGATGACATCATTCCGGCAAACAACAACGTTTCTGGATGGCAAAGTTACCAGATGACAAGGTTGAGTGAAAGCCAAAAGAAAGCGCAATCTTCGATTTGCAGAATATTTAACGTCAACGAGACTTTGTTATTGTTGTTGTTGTTGTTTTGCTGTAATTGTTGTCTTATTGCCTTATGCTTATTCTTAAAGCAAAAGGGTTTTGTAATAATAATAAATAATATTGGTATGTTGATAAATTCCTACCCAAAGCGGCTAGTAGAAATTGAAGAAAAAGGTGAATATCACTGAGATTATTGACATTACAATTGGACATAACAAATGAATTTAGATTTAATTTTTTGCGTTAATTTTTGAAATGGCTGTATTAAGTTTGTTACATTCATTTTGTATATTCATGTATTTTAGTAGATAAAACAATTTTTTGACTAATTATCTGTGTTTGTTTTTAGGTTATTGTATATTATATTAAAGATTTTTTTGCGAATAATATTAAATGTATGTATATTAGTAAAGTATTATCTAAGGTATTTATTAATAAGTGTTAGATATGTCTAAAATAAGTAACAAGAGCTACATATATCTAAATATTATAGTAGGTCAACATAGAAGTCACTTATGTCACTTATTTCTGTAATTAGCAATCGGGTCTTTGTTCCTCCAAAACAATATTGAAAGACAACGGTAAAAGAGTGACAATTAAATGACGAAAATTATTCGACTAAACTCTACGTTTACCGCCCGAAAATCTAAATGACAAATTGATAGTGAAAAGTTGTACTAAACCACAAAACGTTGACTAAAAACAATTTTTAAAAAAACCGACTTAAAATGAATTTCTTGTAGGATTAAATAAAAATGTTGGCAAAATGTTCAAACAGGTGGAATCATTTTGTTGCCCTTTTGCTTAATCAATAAGCATGGAACAATAAGATAACAGTTACAGCAAAAACAACCACAAAGTCCCATAATTCAAAATAAACATGGGATAACAAAATTATTCCATATTTTTAAACATTTTACCAAACGTTTTGTTTGATCTCCATAATACATTCGTTTCTATTAAATTCTCCAAGTTTTTTGTAGTGTAGCAATCTTTATATTTGAATTGTCCATTCCCAAAACCATTCTTGCTGGTCTTTTGAGTGGTAAACGCAGAATTTGACAAAGTAATTTTCTTCGTCTAATTGAGGTGATGTTATGTATTGAACAAGAGTCAGTTTTTATCATAATCTTATTATTTGAAGTATGATCGCGCCGGGTAATCTTTAAGATACTTCTAAAACACCGACGATGAAAAACATCAACTATCTTATCAATTTTGATTGTTTGCTTCAACATTTTACTCCTGTTTATTGATGCGTAGAAATGAAGTTTCATATTTAGGCGAATGGAAGAACTTGACCATACTGATTTGAAATTAATTAGATTTCAAACGAATGACAAAATCTATTGTTTCTTGCTAGAATCACATCATCTAGCCAACACATTTGTAGGACAGTTTGTAGTTGTTTTCTAAAACAATTTCCATCGTTTATCAGACTTTTCTAACTGTTTCTGATTTTAAAATGTATTTTTTCACAAACTGGAGAATTATTACGTAACATTTAATTAATGTCGTAATGCAGTTATATAAAATTGTTTAAATAATTTAACATTATTTATTTATTTATCTCTTTTGCTTTAAAAGGTATGGGACAAATCAAGATTCTTCCATATAATTGTACATTAAATTTTCGGTTTCAAAGATTGTGAATATTGAAGATTGAAATTGGAAAATTTGGAATTGTGCTTTCAATATGCAATTGTTTTATAAAATCGTGTTTTCTTTTTATTTCTTTGATATTATTTTTAAGGAAGCTCGTTTGTTAATTTTGGTGTGAAAGACTCATTCCTTCTCAATCGAACTTGCTACTAATTACGGTGGAGTTAATTACATAACACTATATCAATATTACTAGTACATTATTAATTAATTTACATTAAAAATATATTAATTATTTTTTAATGTTAAAACTGTATATACGTTTTAAATATTATTATTTATTTTTTGTTATATTGTTAAACACTATTATCAATGCATACCAATATATTCTAAAATTGATTAAAAACATTTTTTAAAGTATGTATTTTGTAGCAAAATTAAAAAAACTACTACCGAATAATCAATTATTTTAATTGTACCATTCAATGTATTGTAAAATAAATCTTTTTTGTTGCGTTACGCTTTTAAGCACCCTAGGTCAAATAGAATATATAATGGGAACATTTTGCATTTTGTGCATTTGCATATAAATTTATTGTTTGTTTAAGGTAAAGAAATAGGTACGTTCAATGTCAAAAATTAATTGAATCAATTTCTACTAGAGAATAATTCAAAACAGAACATAATTTTAACTACTCTGGGTACAGGTAGAATTAACACGATAAATAAAAAATGTATTTAAATTTTGATATTTAATATTTTATCTTGTACACGTTGTTAAAATACCAGAGTTTTAAATAGTTAAATTTCTTGAATAATGCTAAAACTTTTTATTACTTCGATGTTTTGCAAAAAAAAAACAACGGTTTTAGTAAGTAGGCATTTGGAAATGAAAAAACACACAAATTCGTATTTAATGTTTGCAGTAAACGTTACATTTCAAGTCTAGCACTTGGCCAATTATATGTCAACTGCTAAACAACATAATAAATTATTGCAAAATGCGCGGTGGTACAGAGTTAGGTCTTGGAGCTGATAGACACGGGTTCCAATCCCACCCCACCAAACCACTAAATGCGGCTACACGTTCGCCAACATGTCCACTGCAGAAAGAAGCTACCGGTACAACATTCAAAGCAATCAACATTGAATAACAAACAAATGAGACATTGATATAAAGGACTTTTCTATTGATTCAACTAAAAATGCTCGACACTACCAAAACGTCTGCCTTTGGCCAACATTAAAGCAACATTTTTCACATCACGCTGCATTTGTCAGTATGATAAAGAAAACCCAATGCTTTATTAACAATTGTTGTAAAGTAACGCGAAAAAGTAAATTAAATCAAACAATTTTTGAGGTTGTACAAAATCTTGAATTTTTTAAAAATGTACGTATTTTAAGCAACAATTAAGCAACTCAACATATATTAAAATATGGCAATTAATTGATATTAAAATAATCAGAATATTTTAGTTTCTCAAGTAATTTAGTAATATATTGCTAGAATGGAACTGGGCTGGAAATAAATTAGAATTATACCACCGGCACCCCTTATTTCGCTTCGTTAAAATAATTATTTACTGAAAACCATGTTGTGTAAAGCATTTAAGCAATAGCATTAATAGCAATAATAATAAAAATAATAACAATAAAATAAATAAAAACTGATTTTTGAAAAAGTATAAAAATTTTTATTGTAAAACACACATTTTTTTATTTGTACATTATTTTATTAATCATTTTTAATACTTTGTACTTTTTAAATAGAATAATTTTAATATATATATATATATATATATGTATGTATACAGCCCCTAAAACAGTTCCTGCAACTAACGTGGTGATCGCATTACAGTTTTATTATAGAATTTACGGCATTAGAAATAAAATACAATTATAATTTTACTAATTCATACTATTAATAATAGTAAAATATATTATAAATATTATCAGATTTATAGTTCAATGTTGATTAAAATCATTAACATAAAATACAATTTGAAACAGTAAATAATTTACAAAACATATGCAATATATGTATATAACAGTTGACAAAAACTTGTTTACCAAAATATTAAAATTTGTATTTTTTAATTGTTCTAATTTTAAAAATTTTATTAATTTTCTATTTTGTAAAATAAATTATTTCATTACAAATAAGGAAAATATTATTCTTTACGAGAAAAAAAGGTTATACATTGACAAATATGTGTCATACTATAAAAAATTGTAATAAAATAACAACGCTTGCGATTTTTAAACTTATCAAATTTGCCTTTTACAATGTAGTGCAGTTTTGCAAAGTATGTTTTTACCATTTTAAGATTTGAAAAGACGCAATGTAAAATCTGTATAAAATTATCTATAAATATTGACAAAGATTAGCGAAATCAACCCAACCTAATTGAAAATAGCCTTTAGTGGTTGATAAATTTACGTACCTAGGCTTGGTAATACTTAACAAAAAATTCTGCGCTTTAGAGATTCGATGTCGTATTTGCCTCTCTTTTGCGACCTTTGGGCGTTTAAGTAGACTTTCATAGAATCAAATAGTATTTCTATTACAACTAAGATTAGAATATATAAAAGTTTAGTACGTTCTATTCTACTTGCTATGCTTGCGAAATTTGGACTGTCATCCAAGTGGATAGACGACAGCTTGTTTATTTTGAGTAAAACTGTTTAAGATTTATATGGTTTTGCCTGCCGTCGTCTACTAAACGCAATTGTTAACATTTCCACTGCTAAAACATGCGTTTTCCGTACAACATTCAAAGTAGTAAACATAAAATAAGTTATTTTTTAATAATACTAGTTTTATAATTATTTTAATATAAAAAACATTTACCACTTGTTATCGCTTAAAGCGTTTATCAAGCTGTTGGCCGTATTTATTTTTCTATAATTTAATTCACCTCTTACAATAGTAACAGATTATATATATATTGATTTTTTAATATTAATCAAAATAAATATGCTTTATTAAATTTATATAAATGTTTACCATAATATTACACAATGGTTATTAATTAAAATCAAATTATAAAATTATAAATTAATAAATTTGTTTATTTAATTTAATTGTATATTGCAAATATACATAATACAAATTTCAGAAACCAATAGTTTAAAATAATTACGTTACAAAAAGATATATAAAATTGACAATTTATTGTTTATAGACCTTATGCTTCACCCTCTCTCTCTCTCTCTCTCTATATATATATATATATTGGTTTCTTATCCGTATTGAAAAACAGAAGGTGTAATAACAAAAATATTGACAATTTTATATTTCTTTTTCTAATGTAATTATTGTTTTTTTTTAAATTGGTATTATATTAAAAATTGTCAACTGCACTACTTAATAGAATAATTAAACTTGGTTTAAACTAACCAAAGTATATTTATTATTTAATAAATTTGATAAATTTTTTACTGTTTTGTTTTTTGACTTTAACCAATATTTTATATTGCTACAATTATTAGTTCTTTATTATTTTACTATAATGCTTGAGTAGTTTCGAAATGTGCAAAACAATTTCTACAACTATGTTACAAACGCAATTATCAATGTAGAATTTTAGTTATTATACTTTTTTATTTTGCAATATTTTTTGTTGATACTATTGGTGCAAACTATTTTTTATTAATCTAACATAAATAGCAATAATAATAAAACTAAAAATAATAACAATAGTAATAATAATAATAATAATAGTAACAACAATAACAGTGCTAATAATATATATATATGGTGATAATAATAATAATATAAATAATAATAATAATAATTATTATTATTATATAGTAATAACAACAATAGCAGTAATAATAATAATAATAATAGTACTAGTAGCAGTAGTATTAGGAATAATAATAATAATAATAATAATAATAATAATGCAACACAAATTCTATATTTGTAAAATAATTAATTTTTGTTGAACAAAAATTTTAAGACAATTTACAAAAATAAAAATGCATAATTTTCCATCCAGTGCCGGGGTGGTCTAGCGGTACAGCGCTCGAATTCGGACCTTGGTGGACATCGGGTTCGAATCTCATCGCCGGCCCACTAAAATGTATAGCCCACATTTGGCTTCGCTAAAATGTCCATTGATGAAAGATGCGTTTCTCGTGCAAACATTTAAAGTAGCAAACATAAAATAAAATAATAAATAAATAATATAATTCAAGTCCAATAAGCTGAACTTAAAGTAGTTCTCGTTACTGGCAACACTAAAAGACATCTATTTTTGTCTCATCAATTTCATTTATAAATATTTAACGGTGACTTAAATTTTAATTTTTTTCAACAATCAATTGAATCGAATTTAGTTATTATTTAAAGTAGAAAAATAATGAATTATTTCGATATATATTAATCCAATCTTGAAATTAAGCAAAAACCAATTATACACAATGAAGCATAGATAATTAAATTGAATTATAGGAAAAAAGGCGGCTAATTAATTTACAAAAATTGTGTATACTTACTTGTTCCATTACAGACAAACGATAACTTTTCATTAAATTTAACGGTTGAATTTTAAATTCCACACTATAATTCAACATCATTCCATAAATAGGCGAATGGGCACTGTGCGAAGTATTCCATTTCAAATGGCCTTTGGCGAGCGAATAGACAAGAACACTAAAATCGAGCGCTGGTGTGCGATCGGTTGCTCTATTTCTGAATTGTGTCATGATACTTTTGTCAAACCATGGCAAAGGTTTGTTTTCTTTAATGGGAATGCCTAACCGATGCAAGGCTTCGACAAAGAGCATTTTGGCTTCTTGCGATTGTGGACAAATGGTAATGCCGGGCAATTGATCGTATACCGTTTGTCGGCCCGAATAGTCTAACTGAAATACCGTCTGATGTTTGAGATATTGATTGACAACAAGTATGATGCATGAACACAATCCAACAAACATAATAGCTGTAATAACAGCCCAAAGAATCCGCAACGATTTAGACTGGGCATTGGCTATTTTGGCTAGAGGAATGAGAGAACTTTGCGAAAATAGCATTTGAAAGCGCTTCATTGTTTGCAATTGCTTAAGTTAATAATAATAATAATAATAATAATAATTTTTAATGTTTGATGCGTAGAGTTATTAATATGGTCATTAGAAATAATTACACTAGTTCTATTGCCAGTATGTATATAAAGAATTCACTTTTTCTTAAAAATAGCAAAATTACAGTATTAACTTGTTATAAAACTGTACATTTAAAATTAACTAACAATATATATATATATATATATATATATATATATGAATTACACGACATACAATTGGTCAAAATATATATATATATATATATATATATATATATATATATATATAATTACACGACATACATTGGTCAAAATATGGCCAATCAGTCATGAAGATTTAATTTCAGTTAAATGGAATCTTTAATTGTTTAATACTTTCCTCATAAAATAGAATAGAATTTGTTTAACACGTGTTCAATTTACACATAATTTAAAAATTTTATTTCTGTCTTTTATTTTTTAAAATATGTTTTATTAATAATTATTTGTTTATACAATTTAATGTTTTGCTATAAACATTTTTATTTTATAAAGGCTAATTGTTTGACTTACACAAAAGAGACACGTTTTATCAAACGAGCATCTAATTTATTTAAACAGTGGTTTACATTTAATAATTGTAATAGAATTAGTACAATGGACGCTACTGTATAAATCTATTAATTCAGTCACGTGGGTCAACATGGAATAAATTGTGTTATATAATGTATCGGTATATATACAGATGGTATAATTTTTATTTCTCTTATTATCTTTGATATATATACAGATAGTGACAAAAGTGAATCCATTGTTGACCTACTATGATATTGAAATATATGTAGCACTTGTTACTTATCTTAGACATATCTAACGCTTGTTAATAAGTACCTTAGATAACACTTTACTAATATATATACATTTAATATTATTTGCAAAAAAATTCTTAATATAATACACAATAACATTCGTTTTAGCAATAAAGCACAATACCACCATTATGAAAACTTAAAAACAAACACAGATAATTGGTTTTAAAAAATGGTTTTATCTACTAAAATACATAAATATACAACATAAAGGTAACAAACTTAATAATGTCAATAATTTAAGTGATATCCACGCTTTTGTTCAACTTCTACAAGCCGCTTGGGGTAGGAATCTATCAACGTACCAATATAATCCTTCGAAATGCAATTTTTTACAACATGGTTAATTTTCGCTTCCAATGATACGTCAGTTTCCATGCGGTTAACCTCACGTTTTAAAATACTAAAAGGTTTTTCAATTACATTGAGGTCTGGACTGTATGGAGGAAGTTGAATAAAAGTAAGCTTTTTGCTTTTCAAAGCTTTTGTGGTCTAAATAAAGAAAAAGTATAGTAAATTGTAAGTTATGTTAAAATACACATTAACCACTTTTGAAGTATGCACAGGAGCATTGTCTTGGATGATTGTTAAGTGTCCTGTAGCATTTCTGGACAGCTCGCTATGAAACAATTGTTTGAATATTTGTACAAATTCAGCGCTGTTTAAATTGCCACTAGTACGCATCCATTTTGGAGACTGATTGTACTTAATTGCAAAATATCCTTTGACACATGAAGGATGTGCAACTTTTATAGCAGTACAAGTGTGGTTGAGTGGAAAATTTGGACTATAAATAACCTTTGAATGTTCAGTCCATGGTTCGTAGGATAAGGCACACTCATCTGTGAAGTATATTGATCTCCAAAATGACGATGGATGATGTTTGTACTTTTTAGCAAACTCCACTCGTTGTAATCTATGGGCACGACTAAGTGGAGGTTTCTTAACAGCCGCTTTAAGAATGAAGCCTTCAGATTTCATCCTCCTTCTTACAATTGAATATGAAAATTCTTCTAAATATTGATTTTTTATTTGTTTAACGTTCATTGTTCTGTGTTTTTTAAGCTGCATGGTTATAAACTGATCATCTTGTTTGCTTGTTGAACGTGTTCTACCAACTGTGGGTGATCTGGGGCTTGTTTTATTGTTCAAAATATTGTACACAGTTGAAACATCTATTTTCATGCATTCGGCAATTGTTTTCACTTTTGTGCCTTTTTATAAAAATTTTGAACTAATTCATATTCATGGGTAGACAAATAACGACGCTGAGCTGTTTTAACCATAAGTATTAAGTGAGCGGAAATAAGAAGCCTTTTTATCAAAATTCCAAATTTTGAAACGGAAAATAAAAAACGACCTTAAATTATTAAAAATAATTTAATAATTTTTTGAAAAAAATTGTTTTAAAATTCTTTATATTAAAATACTTTTAAAAGAAATTATTTATTGACTATTTAAAAATAGTGCAATTTTGTAAATATATGTATGAGCAGTTATTTTATTTTAAAATAATTATTTTTTTAAATAAAAGGAATATAAAATTAAATTTTTTTTTAATAATTATTTTCGTAAATAAATTACATATTTTTATATTTAATAAATGTTAACTAGAAAAAGTTAAAGTTTGGGAATTGGATTACCGGCGTATATATCAAGGTTATATATTTATTAAAAAATGTAGCGCATCAATAATATATTTATAATGTGTAAAAAAATTCGTTATTTTAAAAATGTACATTAATTTATTTTATAAACAAAAATATTAAAAAAAAATAAATTGAATGAAATATGTTGCCTACTGTATATATATACTGTCATTAAAAAAAAAAAATAATTCAGTTTTTTATTTAATAATGTTTTTACACACAATAATTTAACGATAAAATTCTTAAAATAAATAAAAAAATGTATTCATAGTTATGGACATTTTAAGGCAACTAAACTATAGTGTAAGCGGTTTCAAGTTTGGTTAAAAAAAGAAGGGTGTTAGAAAGCAGGATTAGCAGTTCGGATTTCCAAATCAAAACGTTAAAAGATGTAAACTGTGAGGTGAATTGATTTAATGCAATTTATTAAGCATAAATACATCTTTTTGAATTATAAATAGAATTATGAATAATGTGACTATAATAACAAAAGAATGCTATTTAAAAAATGTAAAAACTGAAAAAAAAAAATTAATTTTGACACTAAAAATGTTTAATACCACGAATTTAAAGGACAATTACATTCTAGTTGTTCTATGCTCTTTAAAACGAAATACTTTTGTCATAATAATAATAATAATAATAACAATAGTAATAATTATTTTTATAATTATACTAATAATAATAACAGTAATATATATAATATATATAGTATGTTTTATTAACTCCATTGTAACCAGTTTCATATAGAATTGGTCAAAGTATAGAGTTTAAGCTTATGCTTACCAACCTCTCCTCTGTAAACACTATTGTTAAATTTAATAGAATTTTAATCTTTATTATGCACAATGCTTAAAGCATAATATCTATTAGACCTATATATATATATATATATATATATAAACGATTTTTGTTACCATATGATTTTCATAAAAAAAGGATTTTGAACTAAATTTTGTATCAAATTTAATCCAATTAATATTCCTTAAACATGTACAAATAAGAATAATTGCAATATATTGTACTAAAATTTAGTCATTTTTTTCTAGAATAACGTTTGTTGAACTGTTCAAAATTTTTTTGTTTTAAAGACCACTATAAATTATTGTTTCAAAATTAAATTAAATAATTCCAAGTTTTTTTTGTTCATATTTATTGACCGCAATGTAGCATGTTCTGTTTATCCCACGTTACCCCCATAAAATATATTTTATAGCTAGTATTCATTTTTTAATTTTTTAACTTGGCATTGTATATTTAATTAAATTAAAAAAAATTTTCTTTATTTATATTGCAATGCCTTGATTGCCCGAATTTATTATTAAATATTTTTTTTAAAACAATGGACGCTATTTAAATATTTAAATATATATGCATATATATATACACATAACTTTTTATTTTGAGTTACATGCAAATATATTGTTTAGTAATGTTTAATATTATGTTTTTGTTGTTCCTATTGTTAGATATTTGTGCCGACGTAACTTAGCGGTACTGCGCTCGACTTGGACCTGGCACTAACGGCGGAATCGCGATTGGCTTTGCTAAAATGTCCACTGCCAAATAATTGTTTATGTAAAACATTCAAAGTAGTAGAAGAATAAATATGTGGATAAAAATAAAGTCGTACGAATACATTTTAGGTTTACTGTTAGTTAAAAAAAATGTTTTGAATTCTATTGAATGAATATTAAACGTCTTTTTTGTAATTGTTTTGGTCATGTTTGCTTTTATAATTAATTATCTACAATTAATTTTTACTTCTCTTATTCCCGTTACTTTAACCAATAGTTCTAGTTTTAACTATATACATATATATACTTTTTATTTTTAGTAATTTAAATATCTTACAAGAAACATTACTTAGCAGTGAACATTTAGACTAACCCCATCGTAAGCCCGCATTTCATGCCCGTGGTGGAGTTCAAACGCATGTGCAATGTATTTCATTCCAATTAATTTTTCTTTATATTTTTATTTTTAAAATAAACTATTGTATATTTTTAAAATAACATATGTTTGACTCATTATGCAGATTTGACTGATGCGCTACGTTTTTGAAGTAATCTATGACGTTTTAGAAATGTATCAATTGTTCAATCTTGACTTAATATAAAAACATGAGTCATCAAGTATTTCGTAATAATTATATTAAAACAAAAATGTTAATACTAAATGTATTAAAGTTAAAAATAGTCAATAGAATTATGCATTACAAAAACAATGAAATAAATGAACAAATTCAGAAATGTTCAGAGTTACACAAACCACATTATATTCCACAAGGACGCCAATGACTAATGTCGCACTTTTCGGTGCAGTAAAACGATATATATAATATTAACAAAAATTTATAATTGTGAATATTAAAATATAAAACTAGATTTACAAAATATTTGCTAAATAATAGTAACGTTACAACCTTAATACATGTACTGGTAGTGAGATGCCTAAAAGTTAACTTTTCTAGTTAAAATTTATTAAATATTAGCATATGTAATTTATTATTAAAAATATTTTAATTTCATATAATTTTAATTTTTAAAAATAATTATTTTTTAAAATAAAAGAACTGCACACACACACAAATTTGCACTGTATTTTTAAATAATTGGTAATTTATTTATTTTAAAAATATTATAAAATAAACAATTTTAAAACAGTTTTTTTTCCAAAAAATCATAAAATTATTTTTAATAATTTAAGCATAAGGTCGATTTATATTTGGTTTTTCAAAATTTGTAATTTTAATAAAAAGGCATTTTATTTCTGTTCACATAATACTTATGGTTAAAGCAGCTCAGCGTCGTTATTTGTCTTTTCATAATTATAAATTATATCACTTTTTTATAAAAGGGGCATAAAAATTAAAATAATTGCCGAATGCATGAAAATGGATATTTCAGCTGTATACAACATTTTGAACAATAGAACAAGTCCCAGATTGCCCACAGTTGTAAGAAAACGTTCAACAAATGGACATAACAAATTAATTTAGATTTAATTTTTTGCGTTAATTTTTGAAATGACTGTATTAAGGTTGTTACGTTTATTTTGTATATCTATGTATTTTAGTAAATAAAACAATTTTTCGACTAATTATCTGTGTTTGTTTTTAAGTTATTGTATATTATATTAAAGATTTTTTTGCAAATAATATTATATATATATATATTATCTAAGGTATTTATTAATAAGTATTAACTATGTCTAAGATAAGTAACAAGTGATAAATATATTTAGATATTATAGTAGGTCAATATAGGAGTCACTTTTGTCACTATCTGTACATATATATATATATATATATATATATATATATATATAGTTTTACTTTTATAATAAAATAATGTACAAAATTGTATCAGGGCGGCTTAGCGTCACAACACTCGATTTGCACCTGGTTAATATGGGTTCGGATTCCACCATAGGCACTAAATAAATGTCCACATTGGCATTCGCTAAAATGTTCACTGTTAAAAGATGCTTTCTGTAAAACATTCAAAATAGTAAAAATAAATAATATATTTATATATACATGCCGGTGTGTTCTGATAGTAAAACATTAAACTATAAAATACATTATTTAACATCTTTAAGCTAATAAAATAATTTTACATAATTATACTTTGATAAAAACAACAGCCGCTTGCAATATTGAAACTCGTATTACTTTAAAGTAAAAAATTTAAATCGTTTCAATTTTTATTAAACTTATAAAATTAATTAATAAAAACTACATTTTATTAAATATATATGTATTCGCAAAAGAATAATGTTACTTGATGTGTATTGCTAAAGCATTATCTAAACTACGTAATAGTGAGAATTAGTATGTTTCAGATAAGTAACTGGAACGTGTTACCACAAAGTATTATATTACTTCCATTTTTGCACAACAACGGTCATTTATTGTATATGTAGCCTTGGCCAGTAAAAATTGATAGTAAAGTACAGCTTTTGAAAACACTTGGCCATTAGGATTAATTAAATTCACAATAAATAATAAATTTACAGGGTCAAAATTTAATCACTTGTCACTTAGTAGTTTAGACATTGGGACGTAGATTTAAGCGTGTAGGACAAGGATGAAACAGCTGTACTGTGCTCCTGGTTGACTAAGACCAAGTGGACTTATTATTTACATAAATCTGCCAATTCTAATATTTTACACTGGACAATGCATTAATGGAAACAGAGAATAAATATTGTAAAACCATAAATATTTTGGTTTTTGTTTACATTAAAAACAACCCGCATAGTAAATTAATTAATTTTGTTTATGGTGAATGTTATAATTGAAATACAGTTATGTGACACAATTTATAATAAAAAGCAAAATGACAAACTCTTTTAATAGTGCGAAGCAATATTATAATATACAAAAATCAGATTTAATAATTAAAAATACCAATAATTTGCCTAACTTGTAATTCTCTTTTGACTAATAATTTTTTTAATCTTTTGTTTATTTTAATATTGAAAATAGTTTAACATTTAAATGCATTATTTTATTTATACATTTAGCATATCTTTGGTAAATCACAGATATATATATATATATATATATATATATATATATATATATATATATATAAATTAAAAATATATATATATATATATAAATTAAAAACAACTAATTTGAGAATTTTGCCTATTAAAATACATCAGCTGAATAATTTCAACAATAAAAATTTTATTATCCATGATTACAATCAAACGTATAATTTCTTTTTTTTGTCCCAAATATTGGGGTTAACGATACTAATTACATATGTAACTAATTAAATATGCATCATAAATAAATTTTCATAAAAAAAATATTTAAACTTTTTCTAAAGTTATTACTGTTTTATTAAAGATAGAAATATTTATATTTTTGATTCGTTTATCAATTAATTGACGAATATTACAAAAAATACACAACATTTGTATATTACTGATTATTTTATTTATTTATTATTTATTATTTTTTGCTTGCTACTTTCAATGTTTTACGAGAAACATCTTTCGGCAGTAGACATTTTAGCGAAGTCAAACGTGGGAGCACATTTAAGTGCCGGTGCTGAGATTTGAACCCATGCTCACCGAGGGCCGAATTCGAGCGCTGTACCGCTAAACCACCCCGGCACAAAACAAGGGAGTACCTTAAGGTCCTTCCAAGAAAAACCGATTAGGGATCATCGCAAGTTTAAACCCACCGAATTGCAATGGAGAGCTTCTGCACGGAGTCAGGGCATTTGTAATTACTCTGAACCCGGCGCCAGGTAAATATATATATACAGCAAAAACAACAACATTGTACAATAATGTATAAATAACATAGAGCAACATAATAATTCTATGGTGTTAAAACAATTTTCTAAAATATTTATTCTATTTAATGATACATCCATTTTAATTAGATCATTACGAATAGTTTTAGTCAAGTTTGCCGTAGTCTACCAACCTTTATTTGCCATTGTAATTTTTTATATTTCAAAACTGTTCTTGCTGGCTGTTCGGACGGTAAAAGTAGGAATTGACTTAGTAAATGTTTTCGTCTAATTAAATATTGGACTCTCTTTTGGCTTTTATTCAAATCTGTCATCTGAGTTGTTGTTTACCGTAATGGCATCTTCTTATTGTTTCAGTAGCTATACAATTTTTTTACAGAGGCCAGGTTGCTAACTTTGCACTATAGTCCTTTTTAAAGGCTTTAATAACTTTTACATTATACTTAATAAAATAATTTTCTATTTTATCTAATCTGGATACTTTGGAAGACCATTAAAAGGTCTCTATTTCAAGTGAGTTTAATTTTATTTTTTCAACTTGATTAATTTTCCAGGTTTTGCAATACGTAAATTATGGCCTATTTTTCTAAAATCTTCAATTTTCTCTTTTTTGTTTTCCTTTCTATTACACAATACTTCTGTTTCTGTTAGACTATGTCTACACATTAATGATGAATTACTGGATAACAAAAAACGTTACTACAAACCATTTAGAAAAAAAAATTGTTAAAAAAAAGTATTGGGTGAGATATGGTAGACACTTTGGTAGGATACATAAAGCAGTCTTATTGTTTTGTGCTTTATAAGACAAAATAGTGTGTATTGTAATGTAATAATAAAATTTTAAGCAAAAATGTATATACAACAATGGATAAATTACAATTTTTTTTATTATTAAATCAAGGTAGGTGAAATCATTCATTCATTCATTCATTTTGGTTGGTGACGTGGTCACCTCTTCATTATTTCCCATATTTATACGACATGTGAACGATCGATTTCGATGGCTTGACAAGCGTAGACAAACGTGGAAGAATAACAAAGTTTCTTGGCTGGTAGACGGCATCCTTGTGACGTCGTCACTGTTCGCAAAGATTGACGAGGCCGCCTGATTTTTTGTCAGGGTTATCTCCCTTAGCCCAAGGGCTACATATGTTATACGTATACATTTAAATACCTTTTAAGTATTCTGGGTGTATGTTCGCACCCACCCGCCGTAGCGGAAGCCCAATTATACCGCTGTGCACTCGGACCCTGCTGTTATTAGTCTAGATGCCTAGAGGCACCTAGTCCAGGATGCACCATGTAGAGGATTAACAGTCAGGAATATCACTATCATTGAAAATTGAGACTTTATAAGCATTACTTAAATTCTTATTATCAAATCGGTGACGTAATCACCTCTATATTATTTTCCATATTTATACGGCATATAAACAATCGACTTTAATGGTTTGATAAGCGTAACAAATGTAGAAGAATAACGAGGATTCGTGGCTAGTAGACGGAATCCTTGTTACATCGCGAAAAGGCAGCATGATTTTTTGTCCGAGTTATCTCCCTTAGCCCAATGGCGACATTTGGTATACATATATTTTAAAAGACCTTTTAAGTATCCTCTGTGTATGCTCTTACACACGCGCTGTAGCATAAGCCCAGTTATACCTCTGTGCACTCGAAACCCTGCTGTTACTTGTCTAGATGCTTTTGAACACCTAGTCCAGAATGCGCCACGTGGAGGACGAACAGTCAGGAATATCACCATCATTGAAAATTGAAATATTGTAAGTATTACTCCAAATCCTCAGGATCATTAGCATCCCACAAAAAGTAGCAATTAGCAAGTTATCATTTCCGATTCATAAATATTTCCAACTAAAAATATAAGAAGACGTAAACTGTGAGATAAATTCATTTCGTATATTCTCGTCAGTCACAAACATATAACATTTTAGTATATATATACAAAAAGGGAGGGGGTATAGATAACATTTAAATTATTACAACTCAAATATTGACACAATCATTACGACCAAGCTAAGTTCAATATAGTGACAAACTGTTTTTGTGCACACAAAGCAGGTTTCAATGTGTGAATATAAACATATTCGAGATTTTTCAACACAGTCGAAGCTGGAGAAGTAATTAGCACTTTAAAACAATTTTTAAAGTAAATATATAAATATATATAAATATATAAATATTTATTTATAAAAATTACATTATTTTTATAACTTCTCTAAATTATGGCCAATATTGTAATTTTTATAGTATACAACATATACAATAAACATTTATTTTAGAAAACTGATTGCAGTAAGTGGATGAATTCTCGTTCAAAATATTGCGCTACACATCTTTTAATTGTATTACATTACGTAACTGTAACAGTTACTTTTACTACAAAATTTGTAAAATATTTGACCAATTACTTATAAAAATTGTATTAAAAGACACTTTTTTATTAACAATGTTACGAAATTTTAACTCAAATTAAAAACCTTTTTTTTAATAGAAAGAAAATCACTTGTTTTACAATAACTTATATTCAATACATGTGATAAAAATTGTACATATTTAATATTTAACATGATATTTCTTGCTTTTCTCCACAATTTCCGTTAAACGTTTAAGTTTCGATTGTCTCCTTGTTTTAATCCAACATTGGGCAATTTAATGTTGTATTACATAATCATTTTTTACAATCATTTACATTATAATTCAAAATAATTATAATTAAGGTTTCAAACTGTCTGGCGACAATTGTATAAATGTAACGTTTTTGATAGTAAACTGTTATGCACTTTAAACAAAATTATATATATATATATATATATAATACAAGACCCTTTTGCTTTAAAAATAAACATGGGGCAATAAGACAACAATTACAGCAAAATAACACCAACAACAACAACAAAGTCTTATTGACATTGAAGATTCTGCAAATTGAAAACTGAACTTCTTTTTGGCTTTCACTCAATCCTGCCATCTGTGTAACTTTATCATCCAGATAAGTGCAATCACTTCTTTGCCGTTGTTTGCCAAAATGACGTCCTCTTGTATTGATTCCGTAGCAATATAATTTTTTACAGAGACCAGACTGCTAAGCTTGTGCGCTCAAAGCCTCCTCCTTTATCCAGGCTTGGGAATGGCTAGATTCAATCATATTTTATCCAAATTTAGCGTAGCTTTAAACAAAATTAAAAGCAAAATTGTGTTATTCTTTAAACAGGTATACCATAACATTGATTCTTACAAGTCCACCTACAATCGATCAGAAATAATTCAATCTAGCCAGTCCCGAGCCTGGATAAAGGAGGAGGGCTTGAGAGCAAAGTTATCAATCTGACCTCTGTAAAAAATCGATATTGCTACACCAACGATTAAAAAGGACAATGGGGCAAAAAAGTAATAACACTACCTAGTTAACAGGATTGTTGGATAAAAGCAAAAAGCAATCTCAATCTTTGATTAGGCAAAAGAAATTATTTGATCAAATTGTACGTTTACGGACAATAAAGGTTTTTGAATAAACAGTTAATGACAACACAAAAAGGTTGAGAACCATTTGGGAATACCTACAGTTAAAATGGATGTATTATGGAATAAAAAAAAAGAATGTTTGGTCAAATGTTTCAATATGTGAAATCATGTTCTTTCAAAAATTACAAAACTTTGTTGTTTGTTTTGCTCTTACTGCTATCTTGTTACCCCCTTGGTTTTTTATAATGTATTTTTTGTAACAATAACAGTTGTTTCTGTCAATTATTACATACAATTGCATACAATATTGCTATTACTGTAGTGTTGAAATATACCAAGCGAACTTCTAAAACTACAGATTATATATAAATATTTTGTATCATATAACTAAAAACTCAAAAAACACAAAATTTATTATCAGTTTTCATTGTAGCAAATTGACGTATAATTTATATATAATCAAAAGTAGGCTTGTTTTTTAGTTAAATCAACATTTCAAATGAACATGTAAATATACATTTTCAAAATAATTTAATTTTTTATATACAAGTGAAAAAAATTCAAAACATTTATATTTTCAATTTTTAAAATGACTGAAACTGTCAATTTTTTTTAAAATTAACTATTTATTTTAACAATTTATTTAGCAAATTAAAATTTAAGAAAACAATGAAATATATTAATTATTAATTATTTGACTGACGTTTTTACTAAATATATATATATATATATATATATATATAATATTGTTTAAAATCATATATGTTTTTACAATTCGTCTTATATTAATTAACGTTGTTATATTTATTATTTAATAAATATGATTGTTTTCAGTCAGTCAGAAAGTTAATAAATAACGATAAACTTCTTTCAGCAGTGGACATTTTTGCGAAATCGAACGTGGACCCGCATGTATTACCGGTGGTGGGATTCGAACCCCGATGCCTACCCAAGTATCTTTTTATTTTAATCTTCGCTTTCAGGGGTATGGAGCAACAAAATGGTTACATGTAATTGTACACAAACATTTTTAACACATTAAAAATGGAGATTTTCAAATTAAAATAATAGAAGACGTAAACTGTCAAATGAATTCATCCCGTATATTTTCTTCAGTCACAAGCATATAAATAAGCAGTATAAATATATGCAAAATATATATATATAATGTAATTAGCTTAACATTTATAATTATACAGCATGCCTATGTTAAGTCTGAGCTATATTTAATAAAGTTACAAATTGTTTTAGTGCACACAAAATGGGTTTTAATGTGTGTGTATATAAACAGATTCCGAGTGTTTTTAACATATTACAATCTTGAGCAGTTATAAACACTTAATGTTTGCTTTAAAGGGCGTAGTTATCAATGTTAAGTTAATAACATCAAATAGATGTTTCTATATATCCGAGAATTCTAAATAAAATAAAAGTCCTATTAATGAATATAACCGAACCGTGCCATATAAGGCTATTAAGCCTAGCAATATTCAGGAGTCTATATGGTAAAGTCCCAGTGAAAGGGTTCAATCACTTGCTTGTTAACGGTAGTAACTTACAGCATTTGAGGAAAATGGGCAATTAGAACTGATCAGATTTACTATAACTAACAAATTTACAGGGTCAAGTTCAACCACTCGTAGCTCAGTGGTCTGACACCAGATAGGGCGTGTGTTTAAATTCATGTGTGTGTGTGTGTGTAAAACTTGAAAGGTATACACTGCTGATAATATCAAATCAGGATGAAACTACTGATCAGTGCTCCTGATTAACTGAAACCAAGTGGATTTATTATTCAAGTAAATTTGACAATTCTAATCTGACAATTTTAAATAAAATAAAAACCCTTAAAATATATATTGATTTTTTATATGTCTGTGACCGAGGAAGAGAATATGCAAAATAAACTCATCTCACAGTTCACGTCTTCTCATATTTTTATTTGCAATTATAAAGGCAACCCAATGCTTTAAACTAAAATTTAGACAAGAGTTATGCAACTTTAAATTATTTTTACTTATAGACTTGTACATTACTTTTTTTCGGTTTTACTGACAGTTGGTTTTATAATCAGTTGCACAAATTTAGAAATTAGGTTGTGTTTAAGTATTGTACAAAACAATTATTTTTCTTTTAAACGTGAATATATAGATTGTGTGCAAGAAAGACTGTTAAAATGAACGTGGTATAAAAGAATAATGTTTTTAACAATACGTAATTATATTAAATATATTTAAATGTTACTAAAACAATTTTAAATATTACTTTAGCAGTAATTATGACACATTAGAGTAAACATTCTACATTACATCACAAAATTTTAAGTTAGACAAATAATCATAATTTAAACAATTCTGAAAAATAATAAAACTTGTAATATTTGTTAAATTATATATATATATATATATATATATATATATATATGAAAAACAACTCTTCAGAATATGTTGTCTTTATTATTAAGGCGGTAGTACACTTAATTTAGTATTTGTATACTGTAGGGTTTTTAAAGGTGCATACATAATAATTGTCAAATTGATCAAATAATAAATCCACTTTGTTTGAGCTATGTAGAAACATTGTACATTTATTTTATTACAGTGTATACCTTTCAAGTGTTGCAGACACTTAAAAATACACAATTTCTTGTGTTAGACCGAAGACTGAAACATAGAAATATTTGTTGGTAGAAAAATAAAACAAAAAATTAGTTCAAACCGCTTTTTACAATAGAAAACAAAAGATGTCTTTTAAAAAATTGAATTAAACCATTTTTAGATTTGTGACATTTTGTATTGGGATAAGTAAAATACTGTTTAAAATAATTGGTGTTTTAAATATTGTAATATAGTAATGTGTAAAGTCAACTTTGCAAAAACTTCAATTTACGCTTTCAAGATTGCCATAAAGTACAAAAAGCAATTAAATAACTTAAGCAATATGAGTTTTAATTTAATGTTTAAAAATATTTATCAACTGCAATTGGATTGATTACAATTGTGCCAAAATGACAATAGTATTCTAAAGCTTGAATTTAAATGTTACACTGATTGCAATGAGAAAAAAAGTAATTTGTCCTAAAGTTTCAATTTTTCAATGGCGCAATCAAACAAAACATTTGCAAACAAGTACCAGAATGGTTTTGCGGTACAGCGGTCTACTCAAACTTGGCACTAACACCTGCATACGTTCGACTACTAAAAGATGCGGTTTCCGTAAAACATTCAATGTGGTAAAAATACATTAAAATAAAAATAATATAACTTATCAAATATATATGTCTATATCCATTTTATTGTTTATTTTACTTTATTTTATCTGAGACAATCCGTGATGTTAGATTTTTGGAAACTGAACGGATGTCCTAAATTTGGTTGTAGAACCTGCTGTAATACACGAAACTGTCAATAGAGATTGAGATTAATGGAGCTTTGTAAAAAATGTATGAAAGTTATCTTCTATTATTAAAAAAAAAAAACAATTTTTTAAATATGTGTGTTGTTTTATTATAAATTTGGAGTTTAACATTTTAGAGTCATGTACCATGTGAAATGTGCCACAAGTCATATATAATTTGCAGAACACGTTGCATACAAGGATTATCTATATAATTATCAATAGGTTTTTAAGAGATTATTTGTTTTTAGAATTGTTATATTAGAATTATCAGATTCGTCTGAATAATAAAGCTACTAGGTTTTTAACTCAACAGGAGCACCTTATTTGAGTTATTATGGCGCATGCCTTTCAAGTTTTACACATACAAACTTGAGCCCACCCCATCTGGTGTCAAGCCACTGAGCTTTATCCATGTGCCGGGGTGGTCTAGCAGTACAGCGCTCGGATTCGGACTTAGCAGAGTAGGTATCAAGAGTTCAAAATCTCATCACCGCTGCCATAAAATGCGGGCCCACGTTTGGCCACAACTAAAATGTCCACTGCTGAAGATACACGTTTCTCGTAAAGCATTTAAAGTAAAAAGTAAACATAAATAATAATAATAAATAATAATAATAATAATAATTAATTTATTAGTTAATATAGATTATAGCGGACGTTGATAGACTCTTTATTTAAAACAGCTATTGGGAAATTATAAAGGTAATGAACGTTACTTGAATTATTAATATTATAAATTTTGTAACATTTATTTTATATCATTATCTACTTTAGTCAATAAAATTACTCTTTAATAAATTGTGCATTTATTTTTAAAATGTTATAAATGATGGTATTATATCTTATTCCTTAAATAAACGTTATTATAAATTAGGATTAAATATTATTTTTTGTGAATAATATTTTTAAAAGTAAAGATATGTACTAATTAGTAATAGATATATCTAAGATAAGTAACAAATACAGAATACGCTGAAATATCACAGTGGATTAATATTTAATTCGGTTTTGATTATAACATTTTATATATATATATATATATATATATAGCAACTACATAGCGTACAAAGAAACGTTACTTCAATTATAAAATATACAATACTATATAATAACTGAAAAAAAAACTATAATTATGTATATATATTGTAAGTAATAAAAAATTGTATAGAAGATCAACTGGTGCAAAATGGAAAATAGAATAAAATAATTAACATGATTTATAACGTCAGTATTAATAAATAACAGATCACTTTTTTCAGTTACCAAATAATTAAAGACATTACAAAGTTCGAAAAATTCAATAATATATGTGATTGCCTTTCTTTTGAACAACCTGATCCAAGCGTTTTGGAATGCTGTTGATATATTCTTGTTTCATCTCATATTGAACAACAAACTGAATGCGTTTACATAAATCCTCAATTTCAGTATGCTTGTTGATGTTGCGGTTTAGCATACTGAAAAAATTTTCAATAACGTTGATGTCCGGGCTGTCAGGTGGTAGTTGAGTAAAAGACAGCTTTTTTAATTTTAACCCATCGACTGTCTAAATGTAATATAAAGCAAATAAAGTGAACTTGGATAAATATAACGTTACCTTTTTGGACGTATGACATAGAGCATTGTCCTGAAAAACAGTAGTCCCCGTGAAAATGTGCTGCATTTCATAATAAAAAACATCTTTCATAACTAAAACAATTTTTTTACTATTTAACGTACCAGATATAATTCTCAATTGATAGGTTGATTATATTTAATACCAAACCAACACATTATTTGTTGGGGGTGGACTTTCTTTCTAACAACCGGGAGTGAATGTTTTTGAAAACTCAAGCCACACAACACTTTGTTTTTATAGCCAAATGGTTTGTCCCGAATCATTGTTTCATCAGCAAAGTATACAAAACGCCAATAACATAAGTGTCGTTCACTCCATAGTTTACAAAAGGCTAATCTGTCATCCTTTTGTTTTTTGTTAATAAATGGCTTGATCTTTGGTGATTGTATAGTTAAACCAGATTCGATTGCTCTGTTTCATATAGTGGAGTAAGTAAAATTGCTTAAACTATTTCTTTTGGTTTTTGAAATAGGTTTATTATAATTTTTTAAACTCTATTACAATTTTTTGGTCATCCGTACTTGTTGTTACACGTTTTCTTCCAACATTATTATAATTTCGTGGTTTTTGATCGTTGATAATCCGATAAATTGTTGAAAGGTTAACTCTGTATAAATCTACTAATCTTTTGAGTGAAAATCCTTCATTTTTTAATTCTTTAATAACACGGTATTCATTTTCGGTGAGATGAAAACAATTTTTTACACTATTCTTCATTTCAAAAACAATGCAATAAGAAAGCAAAATTAGCGGATGAGCAGAATCTCAAGGTTAAACGTAAATAATAAATTATTAGATTTGCTTTAATTTTTTTATTAAAATTTATTTTCATTATTTTTATTTATATAGATTAGAATAATTAAATGTTATTTTGATAATTATTGTGACATCACCGTCAAAGCAGATCTGAATGTACATTCGCATCAATTTAAGATAGTTATTGTTCTGGTTTTTAATAATTAACTTCAAAATAATAATAGGCTAGTTATTCTAAAATTAATATAATTTTCAACTTTCAATATCATTAATATAAGTAGCTTTTTTAAAAGCTATGCTATTTTAGCTATCAGCCTTCTTAAATATATATTTCTAGTATATATAAAGAAACTATTAAGTACTTTACATTATTTTGATTTTCAATATTTATTTTACGAAAAAAACAATTAGGCATAACAATTAAATTTCTAGTTTAGTACTTTTAATTTTTTAATTAATTTTTGGGTAAATTATATATATATATATATATATATATATATATACAATGTTTTATTATTGAAGTGGAAAAATGGACAGACTGCGATACTTTCCAGTATTTTGTTTTAGTTACTTATTTCAAAAGTATCTAACTCTTTCTAATATATACCTAAGATAGTACTTTAGCAATACACATAAAGTAACATTATTAGTAAAAATAATTTCTAATTATAACATACAACAATATTTATTCTTGCAATAAATCAAAATACTAGCTGTTATCAAGACTTAAAACAAATATATATCCTTTCTCGGATCTTTGAGCTAAGATTATGTGTAGTATCTGTTTTTTGCAATGTAATAGTGCCGGGGTGGTCTAACGGTAAAGTGCTTGATTTGGATCTAGGTGGGCATCCTGGTTCGAATCTTACCACCGGCACTAAAATGCAAGCCCACTTTTGACTTCGTTAAAATGACCACTGCTGAAAGAAGTTTTACGCTAAATATTTAGCGTAGTGAACACAAATAATAATAATAATAATAATAATAAATATTATTTATTTAATAAATTGTTTAGATTAAAACACGTAAATATAGATAAAAGTTACAAACTTTATATTATTAACAATTCAAGTAGCGTTTACTGTCTTTTATAACTTCTGCCATCCGCTTTGAATTTGAATCTGTCAAAGTACCAATAAAATACTTTCAAACTCAATTTTTTATAACATAAATAATATTTTCTATAAGTAATACGTTATTTTACAATTTGTTAACTTAAATTAATTTAAAAAAACTCAAAGACAAAACTATTAATGTTTAAATCCCGGATATAACAGATCAAATGTACAAAGGTCCGTTTTTTGCCCAACGTTCTTTCAGTCTAAGTGATCAAATCACTCAAACAAATTTCATAAATTATATTAAAACCACTGACAATTTAGAAATGTATACTGGAACGTTGTTTTAGACATATTTTAAATTCTTCAAGACATCTTTCTAGTACAATAACTATGTAGATGAGGCACATAAGTAGTTTATTTTTAAAATTAATTGTGCTTTCTAGTACAATCTACACTAAAAATAAATTTAAAATATTGAGTCTGACATTTGTAAATAACAGCACACGCATTATTAATTTATTATTTTTTTAAATTATACAAGATAAATTTTATACTTTTTGATAAACTCCAGTGATCTGAAGCTTTGTGTACAATTACAATATGATTTGTCGCAAGTTTAAAAACATTTTGAAAAAAATTTAGTTTTAAAATCTTTCTACATTTTTTATTTACTTTCTTCAAATTTATTAATCAATTTCTTTTCAATTTTGTAATAATACAACAAACACAACGTCAGCTTATAAATCCTTTTAATCCATTTCTAGATAATTGGGAAATTATTTTATTCACAAAACGTTTCCGCACACTAGACACGTTTATTTTATAAATTATTAAAATTATGTAAGTAGTTAAGCCGTTTTTATATAAAATGTAACCTAATTTAGTTTAATTAGCAGTTTCAAAATTTAGCATAGTTCTTTTTTTTGTAATTTATAGTAAAAGCTAAATAACCTTACCCCAAAATGCACCAAAATATCGAAATAGCTACATTAATTTTCCTGATAAATTAAATATATTTCTTGTATAAATGTTTAAAAAGATCAATGGAATGTTTGGACACAATCGTTTTATTTACTACGCTAGTAACATATTTTAAAAATTAATTAATTACTTCTTAATACATAAGATGTTTTTTGGATCTAATTAATTTTATAAATAAATTAAAAATTGAAGCGATTAAATTTTTTAATTAAAATAATTCGAAGTTGCTTATAATAGAGACAGGCAGTATATTTTATTATTATGTTTTTTAAAAACATTCTAACAATATAAATTTTATAAATGTTAAATTATTATTTTAATATTCCTAAAATTTAAAAATAATGTATTTTGAACATTAAAAATATAAATTTTTAAGATGTGTATCCACCCTATACCTTAAACAATATATATATATATATATATATAAACATCACTTTGATTATAAAATGTACAGTACTAAGTAATAATTAAAAAAACTATAATTATTTATACGTATATTGTAAGTAATAAAAAAGTGTATAAAACATTAACTGATGCAAAATTGAAAATAGAGTAAAATAATTAACATGATTTATAACGTCAACTATTCAATTTAAAAAAGTACGATTGCATGAAATTTTAATTTCATGATTAAAGATATTACAAAGTTTAAATTTAATAGTTTATGTGATCTATGCATTCTGTTGAACAACCTAATCCAGGCGTTTTTGGAATTCTGTCGATGAGATTGTTGATATATTCTTGTTTTATTTTATGTTGAACAACAAAACCAAATGCGTTCACATAAATCCTCAATTTCAATGCTTATTGATGTTGTAGCATACCGAAAAATTTCGCTCTTCCATTAATATAGAAGCTGTTAGGTGGCAATTGAGTAAAAGACAGCTTTTTTTAGCGCTTCTACTGTCGGTAAATATAAAGCAAATATAGTGATTTAAATAAATATCACGTTACATTTTTAAGACATGGACGTATGGCATGCAGCATTGTCCTGAAAAGCTATTTTGGTCGATTCATCCTTTTTAAATAAATATTTCTACATATATATAAAGGAACTATTAAGTACTTAATATTATTTTTAATTCTCAATATTTATTTTTAGGGAAAAACAATTGGACATTACAAATTAATTTAAATTTGATACTCTTATAATTTTTTGCGTTAATTTTTGAAATGGCAGTAGTATATGTTTTTAACTGAAGAAAATTTACGAAATAAATTCATCTCATAGTTTTTATCTTTTACTATTTTTGTTTTGGATATATATAAATAAAGGCTTTTTCTATATTGCTTAAAATTACATTTGTTCAATTTCATTTATTTTTTATTAATTCTATAATTATTATTTACAAAAATAAACTAACAAAGCTACCATTCTACACGTAAATATATTTTAATAATTATTTGAAATCATTGCATAATGTTACTTTTTACTAATAACTATGTTCTACTATTGCTAATTACAACATTTAAAAAAAAATTAACAGTTTGGAAAATTCCAAATTTACCTCAAATTTGCGTAAAAACAAAATTATTATTGCAGGCAACTATTTAAAAATTTTAAAATTGCATCACGTGTTAAGCAAACAATTTTCTAACATCCTAAAAAACATTGTTTTTTATAAAAAACCACTACAAACACGAAAAATGAGATTTTATTAGATTTAATTACACTTGCAAATTTTTTATTCATGTTCTAACTAAAACTAGATTGTACTACAATGAACAATAATATATTATATACAATATATAATAATACGTAATAATTTAATTTCTGTTAAATAGTAAACTATTATTTAAAAATCACGTTTTCAATTTGTTAAACGAATTGAAAGCATATACATCTATCCATTGAATCAAATACTCAAAAAGCAGAAAGAAAATTATTTTATTCACCAAATATGGAAAGCATAATTTTAAAAAATAATGCGTAAATTTATATGTCCCAATTGTTAACTGATTTAAAAACTACTTAACAATTTGTCCATTAGTACAGCACTTGGTACAAACTTGGGTAGGCACTAAATGCGGGCTGTTGTCGGCCTACGCCAAAATGACCACTTGGTAAACAATGTTTGTTGTAAAACATTGACTTACAACAAGTAACAATTGTTATAACGTCTGAGTGATCCAGCATTACAGCGCTCGACATTGACCTGGTCGACCTGATGGGTTCGAGTCCTACCACCGGCACTGATTGTGCGGGCTTGCGTTCGACTTTGCTAAAATATCTACTGCTGAAAGATGCGTTTCCCATAAAACATTCAAAGTAGTAAAAATAAATAATAATAATAATAATAATAATAATAATAATAATAATAATAATAATAATAATAATAAGTTAATCAATAAGATGATTTCGATTATTCCCTTTTGCAATAATTTTGACAGCACGCCAATATTTAATTAAATATTTTTTACAAACTTATTTATTTATTTGAATAATACTGATAAAATATGTAGCACTATTTTTGTACACAAGTAAAATGTATGATTTTTGCTATGACAATTATCTTAATAGTAAAAAGAATAAACCGTTTTTTCAACCTTAAAATAATGTAATGCATAAATCTTTTTTTTATAATTATAAATTATAGAGAGTGCTTATAAAATGTTTTTTTATGTAATAATATTATTTTTAAAAAGAATATGATAATAAATCTGGAAATTATTACAATATACATAAAATTTTAATTGCTTTATTTAATACACTTTTATATAGGCACCATTAATTATGCAATGCGCACCAAGTAGGTAATACAACTCTCACCAACTATACTTACCATAGGCTTGTTAATAGAAAGTTTAATTTACCTTATTAATGGTAACAATGACATTAGCGGTGTTTTGGTTCAGATTGTCTTTATCCAATATATTTGTTTTATACATATTATTATTAACATAATCCCATATTAAATTGTTTAAGTGTGCAATATATAACAATAATAATAGTAATAATAATAATAATTATTATTATTATTACTATTATTATTATTATTATTGTTACATTGAGCTTTAATATTTTACTACAGATACATTTAGTTTACAAAATGCATTTTTATTATCAATAAAAATAAATAAATAAAATAGCAAAAATTCAAAAAAAAGTAGTAGTACAAATGATGGGAACAAAATGAAATATTGAATGTCATATAATAATAAATATAAATATACTCAATACGGTAAACATGTGGTTCTATAAAAAATAATTCAAAATTATTATACTTTGAATAAGTCGTTACTATAGATAATTATTTATTTATTTTCTTTTGAAATTTTTCAGTCCTAAAAATCATTAGATAAAACAATATTGTACATTATATTTTCGGCTTTGAATCACATGTTTATCCTTTTTGTAATACATTAATAAAACGGTATCCTCTTGTGCTGGTTTATTAAAAATACTATTTTTTTACAATAATCAGGTTGTAAATCTTGTACCAAAAATTGTCCTCCTTATTCAATGAGACTTTGGACGAGCTACGGTTAGATAATAAAAGTGTTACTTTTTACAAACATTCTAAATATAGTTTCATTGACATCAATGTAAACATTTTTAACTGTATTATTTAAAAAATAGACACTTTTTACTATAAAAAACAGTTTAAAAAAGCCAAATCAAAGTCCCCATCTAAAATATAAATTCCAATTTATTCATCTACGTCAACTTTGCTACAACAAAAAGTTTAAAATAATTTTAAATGCTGGATTTTTAAATGTGCATTCTTATTTACAAATTTTAAAATAAAATATTATTTTTATTATTTTTCTAAATATATATATATATATATATATATATATATATATATATATATATATATATATATATATAACTGTCACAACAATTACCGCAAAAAGTGATTATTTAACTAAAACATTTCTAGCAACTACATAGCATAAAAGAGAAACGTCATTTCGATTATAAAATATACAATACTATATAAAAATACTATTAAAAAAACTATAATTATTTATACATAAATATGGTAAGTAATAAAAAACTGTGTAAAATATCAAATGCTGCAAAATCGTAAGTAGAGTAAAATGTTCAACATAATTTGCAACGTCAACTATTAATAAAAATACAGATTACATGCAATTTTTTCAGTTACCAAATGATTAAAAAAGATTTTACAAAGTTTAAAAAATTTAATAGTCTATGTGGTCGCCATTCTTTTAAACAACCTAATCCAGGCGTTTTGGAATCATCTCATATTAAGCAACACACCAAATGCGCTCACATAAATCATCGATTTCAGTATGCTTATTAATGCTGCGCTTTCGCATAGTAAAAAAATACTCACTAACATTAATGTTCGTGACGTTAAGTGGTAATTGAGTAAGTAATAAATTATTCAATTTGTTTTGTAAGTTTTATTTAAAATCTTTTAAATCTTAGTATTATTTTTATTTATATATATTAGAAAAATTAAAATTTTATTTTGACAATTGTTATGACATTATCATTAGGTTTAAGTTGAATGTACATTTTAACGATCACTCATTGGTTTTTTAATGAAATTAAAAACACAAAATAATGTAGGTTAATTATTATTAAAATTATGTAACGTCAACTTATTATCCATGTTTATATGGAAGTAGCTTTTAAAATATGCTATTTTGGTCGACTCATCTTTTTTAAATAAATATTTCTAAATATATATATATATATATATATATTAAATACTTGACATTATTTTCAATTCTCAATATTTACTTTTATAAAAAAACAATCTGACATAACAAATTAATTTATATTTTTTATTCTTATAAATTTTGCGTTACTATTGGAAATGATTATATATATATATATATATATATATATTTTTTTATGTTTGCTACTTTGAATGCCTTACAATAAACATCTTTCAGCAGTGGACATTTTAGCAAATCCGAACGTGGGCCCGCATTTTAGTGCCGGTGATGGGATTCGAACCCATGCCCACCGAGGTCCGAATTCGAGCGCTGTACCGCTAAACCACCCCGACACACACACACACACATATATATATATATATATATATATATATAATAAATAATATATATATACAATAAAAGTAATTAAAATCTTTATTTTTTAACATAAATCATCTTTATAAAATTATCGGTTTTAATTAATCAGTGAAAAATGAATATTTAATTATGCCAGAATAGATTTTAGTACATTAAAACCGTTTTTTTCTTTTAAATAACCTAAAATTTACAACTTGATTTAACCTACTAATTGTTGGTTTATGATTCAATTTTGATAATAGTCATAAATTTATTGATAATATACATTGTTGTTTGAAATTTATTTAAACATAAAAAATTGGTTAATGGCATATTATTTCATTAAAACCGTTTGGATAACTGTTGTTTTAAAAATTGTGTTTAGTCATAATTCACGTACGTTTTCGTCTTAATTACAGCGTTGATTATTATATTATTCATTATGTATTATTTTTCATTTTGCACATAGCCTAATATTATCATCACATTAACTCCATCATGGCAAAGCTAAAGTCAATAATACAACAAAGTTTTCATTTTGTATAATAAATGTAAACCTATAAAATAGTTGGCTACTAAAACGCCATTACGGAGTACAACAGCAAAGATGTTACCGAGACGATAGAGTTACACACATGACAGAATTGAGTGAAAGCCGAAAAGAAGCTCAATTTTCGATTGTGCAAAATGTTCAATGCCAAAAAGTTAACGTGGGTTATAATATGGAATGTGCTTACATCTACTTGTACTGGACAGTTAGAACAAGTCCTTCGAGAAATGAAAAAGTACAATTTAGATATTTTGGGTATTAGCCAAATGTGAAAGTGAAAATAATTTAATTTTATATTCTGGACATAAAGAATATCATATTCATTGAGTTGGTATTATGTTGGGAAAAAATACTGCTAAAGTTATGGTTGGATAGAAGCCCGTGAGTGACCGTATCATTTCAGCCAGATTTAACAAAAGTGTGTGCAAAGGTAACAATTGTACAAGTCTATGCCCCTACTGGGGCTAATAAGTTGAACCAAACAGATATCTTCAATAATCAATTACAAGGTTTATTGGATGATGTTCCAAGAAGAGATATTAAAATATTAATCGGTGATATCAATGCAAAATTAAACAAAAACATATCTGGGTACTTCTCACATGTTGGACAACATAGCTATGCTGATAGCATAAATGATAATGGCTATAGGTTGTTAACACAAAATAGTTATTATGGAGTAAGTGTTGGCAACACACTTTTCAACTACAAAAATATACACAAGACAACGGGGTTTTTGTCGAGATTGACTACATTTGTATTAGCACAAAATGGCGATCTTCATTGCAAGCTGTACGCGCACATCGCTGAGCAGATGTTGGTTCTGATCACAATCTTGTTGTCGGAAAATTTTGTTTAAAATAAAAAAAATGGAAACCTCAAAAAAATTACTTCCATTTTTGTGTAAGAAACTTAAGCAACCAAATATCTCAAATCAATTCTACGATTCCTTAAAAAATGCATTTCAAAATCTGAAAAGGGTAGAAAAGTCTGATGATCAATGAAAATTGATTCAAAAAACAATTACAAACTATGCAACAAATGTGCTGAGTGGAAGATGTTGCTCTACAAAGAAACAATGGATTTCATCAATCTCTTGTAATTTAATTAATCTCAGAAAGTAAACAAAATTAGAAAGAAATCAATCTGACAATTTTGTTATCCGGAATATATTTGATGATAAGTATAGAACTTTGGATTAACAGGTTAAAAATACTGACACAATGATAAGAACAATTGGTTAGAAAATAAATCCAAGAAGCAAATAAGGCAGAAGCAGGAGGACTTGACAAGATAATGCAGAGATACTCAAATATGGAGGTAATGTTGTAGCACATGAGCTTGCTTATTATAAACGGTATATTGAACAAGTTTCAAATGATTGGCGGCAAAAAGTAATTGTTGTTTTTCCCACAAAAGGAAGTCTGGACGATTGCAACAATTGGCGCAAAATAACTTTACTATAAAGTAATTTTAAACCGTTTAAGTAGTGCGGTAGATAAACATTTTTGACAACAACAAGCAGGTTTTTGGAAAGAAAGAAATTACATTAAGCAAATACTCATTTTCTGGAATATTATTGAAAAAAGTCAAGGATTTCAGCAATTACTTACAATCATTTTTATTAATTTTATAAAAGATTTTGACTGTGTTCATCGAGAATCATTGTAAAAAATGATTAAATTTTAAGAAATACCGTTGAATTATATAAATATTATGTTTTCGTAATATTAAAATTGTAGTTATTGTGTTCAAACAAAAAGTGGTCATACTGCTTTGTTCGAAATTGTTACGGGAGCACTTAAAGGATGTATTTCTTCACTGTTTTTGTTTTTTTCTCATAATTAATTTCATTATGACTCGGTCCATGAATAATTTGTCAAATGGAACCATGGCTGTTGGTGTAAGCAAGGAACACACAAAATTATTATTTGATTAATTTTTATTTTTATTACAATTTTTTATTTTGTTGTACGTTTAGGCAATTTAAACATTATTTAAACGTTATTTTAACGCGCATTTTATTTTGTATTTAAATTTATTACGTATTATCGTAACTGTGATTTTGTGAGTAATGTCACATACTGTTTTTCTTGTTGGTAAACAGTATTGGCATGCAAATTTGAATTATTTTGTAATAATAAATTGCAGAACAATATTTTAGATCACACACGAGTTTATTGATTGTATTTAGCCGGGGTTTTAATAAACATCCGTATCAAACTAAATTTTAAAAAAATAAGGACTGAGATGTTAGTGAGATCTTACAATGGCAAATTAACAGATTTGGAATTTGCACATAATATTGGTCTACTCAGTGAAACTTTAGAATTGATGTAAATTATGACAACATTTCTCAGTGATATTAGTCCTTGTATTGGCTTACAAATTAACTGATCAAAAACGAAAATGTTATACGTAATGTTAAACAAGCATTTGTCCATTAAAATTAGTACATACAATATTGTTGATTCTTTTACATATCTGGTAAGCATGTTTGGTAAAGACGGAAAATCGAAATTAATGTTGAAGCCAGACTTGGAAAAGCAATGTCAGTCATTTGTAGGCTGAAGTCATTATGGTCATGTTTTTCCATCCGCCCAAAGATCACCTTGGCAATGTAATTTTAGAAAACTTGCTAATACATTATAGAAACGAAAAAACTTTAATCCAGAAAAAAAGATGAACATTTTCTCTTTGTACTGTGCTTCTGTATGCAGCTGAAACCTGGACTCTTACAGGATCAGAGATTATGAAGCTTAACAAATTTAAGGCAAGATGTCTCAGATACATTTGGCACAACACTTATTTTGCATCATCCATATCAAGGGACTAGACAGAAAAGATCAGTAACCGCCAAATTCGAGAAAACTTCCAATTTTACGAATTTCCTACTTTGGTATCGCGACAACGTAGATTGCACTTGTTTGGACACGTTCTTCGTAAAAATCATGATGCAATCTCACGTTCCGTAACTTTGACTTGTCCAAATGCCCATTGGAAGAACAGGAAAGGTGGTTAGATGAGTACTTGGATAGACGCTGTTCAAGACAATCTTTATCCTATTTTGGAAACAATGGCAAAGTCGTTAGACTAGCATATCGGGGCACGCCTCCGAAAACCGTGAAGAGGTGAACAGGACTTTTTCAAGATGCTCTGAGAATTTAAAACTAATAAAAAAGTGACCTTGTCTTCAACTTTTATTATTATGACTTAACAATAGCAATAGATCGTTTTATTATTGGATTTTATTATTATTATTATTATTGTTATTGTTAATACATGTTCACTTTCAATAGTAGTATTAATTAATAAAAGTAACATACCGAAATATAGTAGAATGTACAAAACGGCGACACGCTTGTAAAAATACAGTTCCCAATGTGAATGTGTGTTTTATTCTATTAAGTATGTATTTTTTTAATATTTCTCCAAAAACAATTGCTACCACTACCTTGTATTATTAACAACACTAAAAATGTTTTCAATTATATAATTTAAAAATTGCAACAATTTATGTTCTAATTAATGTATCTCAAGAACGTTTAATTGTTTGAATTAATTCCGGTTTAATATATATATATATATATATATATATATATATATATATATATATATATATATATATATATATATATATGCTTTAATGCATTAATAAAAGTACATTTAGTATATACGTACATTACATATAATTAGGGCCACAAAGCACATACAAAATAATACATTTGTTGTGGAAGTAAAATTAATTACATTTTGTTTATCATTAATATTTTAATTAAACTTTAAAACTGCATTAAATTTATTACTAATTATTTAATTATCTATGTGAATAAGTATTTGTTTATTGTTATTGTTTTGAATAGTTAATAGAAAACATGCTTTGCAACAAGTAGACATTTTAGCCAACCGAACAGACAGCCGCATTTAGTACCAGTCGTGAAGATCAAACCTATGCCTACCCAAGTTTGAGTTGGGCGCTGTACGACGCTGTACGACGCTATACGACCAAAAAATCAAATTAAATCTACCGTTTTAAAACATTGTTGTATTTTTGTTTTGGATTGTTGAGCTTAACGCATTTGTCAATAAAAACAGATGTTCCGTGTTTATATATATACATATAATCTTACTAACTTTTTAACAAAACGTTTTGTTTTAAAATAAATAAATAACAATTTTATTTTCAATAAAAATAATAATAATATGAACAATTGAATAAGAAATCGGTAATTTTACTATGAATAAGTTGGTTTTTAATGAGTTTTTAACTAGAGTAACCCAGTCATTTACAAAACATAATAAATAGATGTTGCTTTGAAAACTGTGAAAACGCAAGTAGTCTGGTCGTAAAGCGCTCAAGATGGACCTGGGTGGGCATGGGTTCGAATCCCACCACCGGCACTAAATTTGGGCCCACGTTTGGCTTCGCTAAAGTGTCTATTGCTGAAAAAGGCGCATTTTTCGTAAAACATTCAAAGTGGTAAACATAAATAAATAAATAAATAAATAATTCTAAACAAAGGTAAAATTTGTACTTTGATTTTTGATCAAAATAATGACATTTATGTGCTAAAAATAACAAGACAGTGCTATACCAAGGTTACATCTATTAAAGTCAATATCATCAAGTTTATTCATCAATTGCTATATGACTAAATCTTGGATGTAAAACATTAATTATATTTATAAAAGGGTGCATGTATCTGTTGTAGTCGACATTTTACAAGTATCCTAACTATTACTTGGGACAGTTATATTTTGGAAAAATATTGTTAAAGGAATTTGCGCTAGTTCACTATATGACCTCATTCTATTTAAGCAGAAAATACTACGTTGTTTAATTTTACGTTTGCCACAAAAAGGACAATAAGGAAATGTTTTAGAATATATATATATATATATATATATATAATTAATATCGTGGAATAAAATTACATATTATTATTCTGTTAAATAGAAACAAAAATTTATTAACTGCATATTTTTCAAATTTATTAAATTAATACAATTTAAAACTTGAATTTGTGTGTTGAACATAAAAACTTATAAAAGAAATTAGTGTTTATATGTATATATATATATATATATATATATATATATATATATATATGCAGTATTTTTCAAAAATCCCAATTTAAATGTCTTTAAATCTATTAATGAAAATAGTTATATATGAAAAACCATTATAATTATTTTAATTTTATTATGTTTTAAAAATATGCAAATAAACTGGTTTAATTACACGTAACATGAAATAAATATTATTTGTTTTAAAAATTATTATTATTATTATTATTATTATTATTATTATTATTATTATTATTATATTATTATTATTATTATTCTTATCGTAAACTTAGGTTACGTTTGTGTTAATTTAATCTAATGTGTATCTAATTAAGAGCACATTTTAACTATTAGTTAATTAATTACAATTAATTTAAATGTTTATCAACTTCCGTTGGTCAGATTACGACAAAATAAAAAACTCACAATTCAAAGATGTGTGAACTAAATGAAAAAATTTAATTTTAGACATGCAAAAATCATTAATGACGACCATTTTTAATTCATTTCTGTTACAACTTCGTCGGCCTAATGTTTTTTTTACAACTTATTCCTCCTTATAAAATGTTACCGTTTTTGGGTCATTTTCTTCCATTTTTGATTTCGTATTCAAATCAATTTAAAACATGTTATTCATTAAAATGTTTTGGCGTGTGTTTTGTACTGTCAAATACACTTTTAAACGGATTTAATTAAATTTAAAAACTAAATCAATTAGTCATTCATCTACTAATTTGTTCACTATATTGATTGCTACTAAGGTTACTCTCAATTTTGGTTTTTATTACTTAAATAATTGATAGGAAACAATGTTCAGTAAGTAGACGTGTATTGAACTTTTCATTAAATTGGGCGGTCTACATTGAGTGTCAATTGTGGATATCAAACTCATGCCTATTTGGTTTTACGTTTATCCCCAATTGTAAAGTTTATGATTACATAAAACAGTTAACATTTTAAGTTAATGCATAATAAATATAGACCCAAAATAGAACATGCACACACATGTACATATATTTCAAAACTTAAAAACGGTACTTTTGTAGCGGAATTGTTTTATATAAGAAAAAATAATTAAAACTATTTTTTATAATTTTTTTATTATAACAATTAATTTTATTATTATTATTACTGTTATTGTTATTATTATTGTTTATATTTTTTTGTTTTAATGTCACGAGTTTTCTAGAAGCTTCCTTTTGCTTCACTTTTGTTTGGCGTACGTGACTGATTGTGACAAACAATAAACACTTCCAGTTTGTTCGTCTTCTTTCTATCTAGCTAAGGTGGGCGGATTAAACCTTCGAAGTATAGGCTGTATCAGCTCAATTTGCTACGTGGAGTCAGTTAATTATCCGTACTGTCAATCGTCTAAACTTTTTCTAGATACAACTGCCAAAATGTTTAAAATATTAAGTACATAAATATTAAAATATGTATAAATAGCTTTAATCGAGATCCTAGTTATATCAATAAAAATTTACAAATTAATATGATTTTTATTGACGTCCATTAAAAATAAAAAACGATACGTGATAGTCTAGCAGTCCGGTGCCCGACCCAAAATTGGGTAGGCATCGGTCCGATTCTCGCCATCGGCACCAAATAGGAGCCCACATTCGGCTTGACTCAAATGTGCACTGCTGAAAGATGCGCGTTTCTTGTCTCAACAAAAAACAATACATTCTTAAATAATGAAAAAAAATAATATGTTCAAATATCGTTAGACGTTTTTTGCTGAATATTATTGGAAATTGATTTACCAGTAAAAAAAATTAATTAGGTAAATATTTTTAATTATTTTTTAACATGCTATTAGCAATCAATAATAATAATAATAATTTTTTTTAATGTTCTTATGTAATGATCAACTGAATATCAATTATTTCTCATGAAATAAACCAAGCATTTATAAATCTAATTATCTTTAAACATTGAACAGCAACATATTTACAGAAGACCCAGTTTCAAATATTAATTATTATTATTTATATTATTATTAATGCAAATACTACCATTGTTTTATTATTATAGTTACTACTAGGACCATTATTACTATTACTACAACTATTAATGATATTACTATTATTATCACTATCAGTAACATTATTATAAATATTATAAATATAATGATTATTACTATTACTATTGTTATCAGTACTATCATTATGACTGCTACTTTTATTATTATTATTATTATTATTGCTATTATTGTTATTATTATTACTATAAGTAATATTACTATTAGAATTATATTTGTTATTATAACACTTATCATTATAAGTAATAAAAGTAGTAGTGTTAAAAGTATTGTTATTATTACTATTATTATTATTGCTATTTTTATTATTACTATTGCTGCTATTATTACTACTATTATTATTTATTTAATTATTTATTTTACATACTTGTTTTACAATTTCTACATTATCATTGAAGAAATAGTGTTACGATAGGGATCGATCCATTTGCATATTGATATAAAAAGTTTTATTTTGTCTTTAGAATACATTATTTAGCATTTTAAAAATAAATAAAAAATTTTGCATTTTATAAAACTTGTATGGTAATTAAAAGTTATTTTTTTAATTTACTATAATAAAAACAATAACTGATTGCAATATTCAAACTGAAATTATTTCACAATGGAAAATTTAAATTGTTTTAATTTTCAATATATCTATTAAATTAATTAATAAAAAAATTTATAATTTTTAGATTATCATTACTTTAAAAATAAATATTATTTTTTCTAAAAATACATGCCTCATATAAACAAAGAATTTTGCACCAAACATTTGATTGGTCAAATGAAAACAATTTAATATTAATTTAATATAAATAATTTTGCACAAACAAGATCAACGCCGAACTGTGCACATATAATGAAATGACATAAATTATTGCAATTGTTGTTCTTTCAACTCTACCATTTTGATTGTGGTGTATCTAAAATGGGCAAGTTAGTAAAGGGCTTGTTTTAAATTGAATAAATATGTACTTGTGTCCTATCGTCGGCACTAGATGCTGGCCCTTGTTCGACTTGTCTTAATGTCCACGTATTGCGGTAGTAAGAATTTTAAAGATTTGAGTAATGTTTACAAAATCTTAATTTTTGATAATAGTAATATTTCTAACTTTTTCTTTTTTTTGCAAAAAGTCGAATGTCCAGTTACTGAAAAATTGAAATTGAAACCGTGTAGCGAAATTATATTATATATTATACAAAACCCTTTTTGCTTTAAGAATAAGCATGGGGCAATAAGACAACAATTACAAAACAACAACAACAAAGTCTCGTTGGCATTAAATATTCTGCAAATCAAAGATTGCGCTTTTTTTCAGCTTTTACTCAACCGTATCATCTGGTAACTTTACCATCCAGAAACGTTGTTGTTTGCCGGAATGGCGTCATCTTTCATTGTTTCCGCAGCAGTATAAATTTTTACAGAGGCCAGGTTGCTAACCTTGCGCTCAAACCCTCCTCCTTTATCCAGGCTTGGGACTGACTAAATTAAATCATTTCTGATCCAAACTAGGCGGAGTTAAACCATGCAGCAACCAAATAAATTTATAAATAAAGTTAATAATTGAACATTTGTTAAAAAAACAAATTACTGTAAACAACTTGTTAAACTAATTTGGACATCCTGCAACATAATGCAACTGTACCTTATAATGACTCAATCAAAGTAATACAATTTGGGATTAATTTATTATTGAACTACATGTTACATGACATTCTATTTCATTTTTTTCCATTATTTGTAATGCTACTTTTTGTAATCTTTTTTTTTATTGATGGTGAAAATGTAATTTTTAAGCTGAATATATTTCAAGTGAGATATTTAAGTTTAATGTAATCATCATAACAACAACAACAACAATAACAATAATAATAATAATAATAATAATAATAATAATAATAATAATAATAATAATGTTGATTTTATGGTAGTTTATTATTTGTATTATTTGTAAAGTTAGACACAATATAAATAAATAGATTTAATTTGAACAGCTTGTATTTTCTTTTTACCTACATTGCTCAGTTTTATTTCATTTCTCTAAATAACTATATTACTTGAAATTATATAATATTTTACTTATTTTAAATTTAAATTAAATTGAAACTTTCATAATTTTGTTTTATTTTCATTCTATTGCTTTACAGCATACTACAATTATATCAACTTACAGTATCAAAATACATTTTTAAATAATAATTTTAAACACATGTGGAAATTGTGTTAAAAATATGATTCTTTCACTAATTCCATATTTCTACATAAATATAAAGCAACTATTAAGTAATTTGCATTATTTTTAATTCTTAACAAAATACAACTAAATTTATTTTTTGTAATTTTTGAACGATTGCAATTTTGTTGTTTTTGAAAGTGTAACGTGTGAACATGATACTTTCACAACTGTTGTCCTATAATTGTTTCTTTTGCAACAAACTAAAGTTAGCATTTGCAACAAATGGATAATAATTATTATCCAATTCATTATTATTAGCAATTAATGTAGAAAATTTTGTTAGCACTACCACTATAAACGATGTATTGGCGTATATTACGTGTTTTACAACTGTAAAAATTAATTGACGCTAATCGTCAAAGTGCCTGTACAATAGCAAATAAATTGATGTTCAAAGAAAATGTTCGGATTGTGTACAATTGTACAATTGTTTTTACTTAAATTGTGGCGGAATAAAATTAATTTATATTTTACTTAATGGTAATTATTTTTAATTGCAATTTTGTTATAGATAATTACTTTTGTAAAAGTATCTTTTCACATTGAACAAAATTAATTTGTTTATGATTACAAATAAAAAGTGAAATAATAAGTAAACAAAATGTATGAAAACTTAAAAATTCTAATGTATGTTGTGTTGTTTAATATTATTTATAAGTAATACACATATTATTACATTATTATTATTATTATTATTATTATTATTATTATTATTATTATTATTATTATTATTATTATTATTATTATTATTATTATTATTATTATTATTATTATTATTATTATAAGTAATATTATTATTACCACTATTATTGTTTCTAATTTTTTTATTAGGTTTTATTTTTAAAACGTCCCTTAGATAGCAGTTATACAAGAATAATATTATAATACACAAAATTGAAACTCTAGTATGTATTGTTATTTCAATTTTACCGTGATGTATTATTATATATTATATTATTATACAAAACCCTTTCAATTTAAAAATAAGCATGGAGCAATAAGATAAAAATTACGGCTAAACAACAACAACAATAACAAAGTCTCGTTCGTATTGAAGATTCTGCAAATTAAAAATTGAGCTCCCTTTCGGTTTTTACTCAACCCTGTCATTTGTGTAACTATGTCATCTAGATACGTACAATTACTTTTTTGCAGTTGTTTGCCGGAATGGAATCCTCGTGATTGTTACGGTAGCAGTATAAATTTTTTATAGAGGCCAGGTTGCTAACCTTGCACGCTCAAACTCTCTTCCTTTATCCAGGCTTGGAACTGGATAGATTGAATCATTTGTAATTTAAACTAGCAGGAGTTAGCGTGATTTTATAAATCCAAATTGATACTTTATACAATAAGTTTGTTCGGTTTTATTTTTATAACAGTAATTCTAAAATACTAACGTTTTGCTCCATTATTTAGACAAATGTTGATACAAACATAATTATCAAAACTAATTCATGTATACATGTTTTGTAAGTAATGCTTAAAAAAATGTATGTTATAATTAACTCCGCCTAGTTTGGATTAAAAATGATTCAATTTAGTCAGCCCTAAGCCTGGATAAAGAAGGAGGGTTTGAGCGCGCAAGGTTAGCAAACTGGTCTCTTTAAAAAATTTATACTGCTACGGAAACAATCAAGAGGACGCCATTCCGGCAGCCAACGGCAAAAAAGTGATTGCACGTATCTGGATGACAGAGTTACACACAAATGACAGGATTGAGTGAAAGCCGAAAGGAAGTTCAATCTTTAATGTCAACAAGACTTTATTGTTGTTGTTTTGTGCTGTAATTGTTATTTTATTGCCCCATGCTTATTTTTACAACAAAAGGGTTTTGTTTAATATATATATATATAATAAATTATATAATTGTTAACTGTACAAAATTTTGCAAGTTCATTAATCTTGTTATTTTTTAACTTTATTCAATATTTCCACTACAATTAAAATAAAGTTAATTGTGCCTAATTTTAACAAATGACAGCTTTTATTAATTTTATCAAATTTTTTTTAAATTTTGTTGTAAAATTAAAAACAATTTTTACAATATGTATTAATTTTTTGGGCTGTTTTATAATTCTTTACTTAATTCGAGTGTATAACACTACCACAAAACACATCAATGATTGGTTTTTTTTAAACATAATCATTTAGTCTCATGAAAATCATAATCTTATTGGAGAAAATAAAAATGTAAAAATAAAATACTTATTATTACTAACTGTTTAATGAAAAAATTGTTTGTTTTAAAAAAAATTTTTATCAATTACTTAAAAAAATTTAAGTTCTAAATGTAAAAATTTTTAAATGTTTTATTTTACGCTTAGGTACTTTCTTTGAAGAAAAATAATACTTTTTTTGATAATTTTCACTTTTATTATTTTTTTAAAAATAACCAACATTTTTTAAGTAAATTTATTTGCCATTGTCCTTGCTTTTAAAATTATTTAATAAAATAACCGATATGTTTGTGCTGTATTAATTAATATAATTATTATATTAACACACAAAAATGATAATAAGTAATTTAAAACAAAAAATCTTTTTAATAAATTAACACACAATGTAGCTTTTTGAAATATTTTTTAACGTGATTTGCTCAATTAAGCAACATATTCATTTATACAATTTCCGTTTTTAATTCCAGTTTATAAATGTTTAAATATCATATATCTAAAATATTTTTTAGTATTTTTTTTAATTTAAATTTATTATGTATTATTATGTAAATACTTAATAATGTATATATTTATTAAATTAGTTACTATAGTTAATCAATTTCAAGCACTTATACAAATAGTAATAATAATAATAATAATTATTATTATTATTATTAAAATTAAAGCTAAAGGGTTTTGTAAAATAATAATAATAATAATAATAATAATAATAATAATAATAATAATAGTAATAATAATAATAACTTATACAAATTCCTTGATTACAATTAAACCTTTTTTATAAATAATAATTTTTTATTATTTAAAATCTGTTTTTATCATGTAGTACGTATAGAAAACGTTTAACAAATATACTTGTGCAATTTAGTAACTGTTTGTTTTTTTACGAAGATCAAAAATTAAAAAACAATTCTAAAAATTCAATAAAATTTTATATTTTATCTTTTATTAAATTAATGTTTTAGCAAATAAACATTTATTGAAGTCAAACAGAAATATGCATTCATTTTTTGCGTATAACTTTGCCAATTATTACTGGTTGTTTATATACAGTAGGTACTAAATCTTTATCATCTAATTGACAAAAATATTTTGTTTAGTGCTAGAGTGAACATCTAAAGATAAATCGTCAATAGAAAGGATAAAAAGTAAGGGGTTTAGTACAAAGCCTTGAGGTACACCAAATAAGATGGGGCAGAAATAGGAAACGTTTGGGCCTATTAAAACTTTGAAAAATCGATTTAAAAGAAAATCTATTATCTAAGCTATGATGGAGTCAATATTCCCCTGCGACCTTCGTTTAGTCAAGAGTCATGTATAAAAAACAAAGTCAAAGTAGATGGTATTGACAGAGTTGTTACTGTCAATAATGCTAGTAATTCTATTGAAGTAAGTAATCAGTTTAGTGTGATAAAATCTCCGAGATATGGAACTATACTGGGTAGGATTCACAATGTCAAACTTGATTAAGTAGTTCATTAGATAAAACCTAATTATCTTTTCCATAAGATGCTGATCAACCTGAAACTCTCGGGTTTAAGCCTGATTTATAGATAAGTCAGGAAAAAACAACTTGCCAAATATAGGGCATTCGGCAAGAAAATATTAAAAGACTAAAAATATGAGTGAGATAAGGAACAAGAATATTCTTAATGCAACACACAAACTTTAAATATTTTAATTAAATAATTTTAGTGTTAAAATTATTAATTCATTTATAAAAATAATTAGTCTAAAATAATTTTTATTTAAGACATTTGCTTGACACTAGATAAGATGTGGGTTTAAATTTGTGTGTTAGATTTAAAACGTATACACTGCTAATAATTATAAACTATCATAAAACCCCTGTTTGACTTAAATCAATTGGATTTATTATTCAAGTGACAATTCTGATATTTTACCATTGAAAACCAATTAATATTTATTTATAAAAATAATAATTTTTTGAATGTTTTAATAATACTTAATAAAATAATAATTTGATAATTAATTTAATATAAAAAATTAAAACAAGCTTTTTAATATAAAAACTATTAAGTAAATTAATCACATGTTCAATTTTTATTTTTGTAAACGTAGTTATTTAAACTCTAGTTGGAAAAAAATCCTTTTTCTATATAAATAGTGTAAATATTTATATAATTGCAAAGATTTATAGAACAAATGTATCTAATTTGCACAAACATTTTGTGAATAAAACATTTACGAAATGTCAAATTGGACATGAAAAATAAAATTATTTTATTTTTACACAAAATAACAAAAGTTAAAAGAATTAAACTATGCGTAATAAACAAAAAAAATGTGGAAAATTTGTGATATTAAATTTAGTAATTATTTTTTAAAATAATATTTTTAACAAATATTAGTGTTCGAGCATTTTGCCAAACGTTTTGTCTGATCCCCATGAAACATTTATTTTAATCCGATTTTCCAGATATACCCAATTTATTGTTTCCGTTAAATTACTAATAAATTAATGTTTTTAGAATATATATATATATATATATACCGTTAATGCATTTAAGTATGTAAAATGTATACAACAGTGTATGATTTAGTAAACATTTTGGAAACATGTTGCCAAATATTTTGTTTCATTATCCATGAAACATTGATTGCAATTAAATCTTCCCAAATAATTACTAGCCCAGTTTTCTGTGGTCTAACCCAACCTTTAGTTTACCATTTTTAATCGTCTATTCCAAAACCGTTTTAGCTGGGTTTTTCGGACAACAAACGTAGAATTTAATAAAGTAACTTTTTTTGTCTAATTGTAATGATGTCATATAGTAAACGAGAGACAGTTCTTGTTATGATTTCATTATTTAAAATGCGATCGCGCTAGGAAATCTTTAAAATACTTTTTAGACACTGGCAATAAAAAACATCTACCATCTTATCAATCTTGTCCGTTCGCTTCCACATTTCACTATTATATATTACCGTAGGAATGATTATTGATGCGTACAAGCAAAGTTTTATCTTCAGGCGGTTAGAAAAACATAACCATAATGATTCGAGTCTTTAAAAGAATGGCATTGCTTTTCTAAGTCTGGCTTTAACATTAATTTCGGTTTTCCGTCTTTACCAAACATGTTTACCAGATATATAAAAGAATCAACAATATTTTATGTATTAATTTTGATGGACAAATGCTTGTTTAACATTACGTATATCATTTTCGTTTTTGATTAGTTAATTCGTAAGCCAATACAAGGACTAATATCACTGAGAAATGTTGTTATATTTTCCATCATTTCTAAAGTTTCACTAAGTAGACCAATATTGTGTGCAAATTCCAAATCTGTTAATTTGCCATTGTAAGATCTCATTGAGATCTCGGTCTTTATTTTTTTTTGATTTAACTTGCTACAGATATTTATTAAAATCCCGGCTAAATGCAATCAATAAACTTGTGTGCGATCTAAAATATTGTTTTGCAATTTATTATTACAAAATAATTCAAATTTGCATGCCAATACTGTTTACCAACAAGAAAAACAGTATGTGACATTACTCACAAAATCACAGTTACGATAATACGTAATAAATTTAAATACAAAATAAAATGCGCGTTCAAATGACGTTCAAATAATGTTTAAATTGCCTAAACGTACAACAAAATAAAAAATTGTAATAAAAATAAAAATTAATCAAATAATAATTTTGTGTGTTCCTTGCTTACACCAACAGCCATGGTTCCATTTGACAAATTATTCATGGACCGAGTCATAATAAAATTAATTATGAGAAGAAACAAAAACTGTAAAGAAATACATCCTTTAAGTGCTCCCGTTACAATTTTGAACATAGCAGTATGACCACTTTTTGTTTAAATACAATAACTACAATTTTAATATTACGAAAACATAATATTTATATAATTCAACGGTATTTCTTAAAATTTAACCATTTTTTACAATGATTCTCGATAAACACTGTCAAAATCTTTTATAAAATTAATAAAAATAATTGTAAGTAATTGCTGAAATTCTTGACTTTTTTCAATAATATTCCAGAAAATGAGTATTTGCTTAATGTAACTTCTTTCTTTCCGAAAACCTGCTTGTTGTTGTCAAAAATGTTTATCTACCGCACTATTTAAACGGTTTAAAATTACTTTACAAAACACTTTACCATGAACAAACAATACGGTTTTTAGGCGCCAATTTTTGTAATTGTTTAGACTTTTATGAAAAAATAACAACACCCTCAGTCGCCAATCATTTGGAAGTTGTTCATTATGGCATATAATGTTAATTAAATGAGCAAGCTCGCATGCTACTACTTCACCTTTATGTTTAGGCATCTTTGCAGTAATTTTTGTTAAGTCCTCCTGCTTTATTGTTTTTTAACTTTTAATTTGTATAGATCACTTTAATTATAGAAATGTCTTTAATATATATTGCCTAGTTTTAATTCACAATTATATCTCTATCTTTATCAAAATCTATGTGGTATCTATATGGTAAACAATGATTCAAATAACCAAAATAAATAAACAGTATTACGTGCTATAGGTTACAAGCCATAACACAAGTTGAGTAGAAAAAAAACTTTTTAATTTTCGGTTCTGAAATATTAAAAATATTGGGGGTAAGAGCAGAGTAAAATCAGAAAAAAAAATAGAAAGGAGTAACATGTGTGTGAGAAACTAAATGTAGTTAAGAAGTGCGATAATGTGACAATATGGAGAGCCAAATTAAATTATGCAAATTGTAAGCAAATAACTTTTGGAAGATCATTAGGGAATGTCTTCAAAATATCTCCTGATGATGTTCTTCCAACCGATACTGTAAAATGAATGAAAGATTTAGGAGTTTTAATAGATTTATTACTTAATTTCACGAGCTATTACACCAAAACTAATTACACTTGTTACAGATTGATTAAATTCTTTAACAGAAATTTAAATGGTATGTCTCCTAGATGCATTTGTTTAATTTATCTGCTTTACATAAGGCCCCACCTAGAATATTGTGTTAAGGTAACTTCACTCGTCCTTACATCCGACATTAAAAATTTACAAAAGGTTCAAAAGACTGTTTTCAAACTGCCTAGATTTTTTCAGGAATATACCTTATCAACAAAAATTACATTACCTTAAGCTGTTCCCACTAAATAATAAACGGCTGCAAAATGACCTTATTTTGGTGCATCAATTTATCTCTTCAGGAATCCTCAGTTCCTTCTTTAACTTAGCTCAAAACTCACTTAGAGGGCATAATCTGAAGCTAAGCACATGCAGGGCTTCTACTAGAGTAAGGTTGCATCATTTTTATCATAAAGTTATTAACTATTAAAATAGGCTTCCCGCTGATATTGTGAATGCTCAATCAACTCAGTCCTTTAAGCGTTCCTATGATAAATATGCTCTAACTAACTTTCGATAACCCACTTGATTTTTATCCATTTAGAGCTATAACATTTATTATTACTTCATTTTCAACTTTAAATTTTTTATTATTTTGTTTCTCTTAAAATGATATTGCTGATAACATTTGAACCGAAAATCAAAAAAGTTCGACTTCTACTCAAGTCGTGAAACAACCTGTAGCCTGTAACCTGTAAAATCAGAAAGATAAATAGAAAGGAGTAACATAGGTGTAAGAAACTAAATGCATTTAAGAAGTGCATATTTATTATAATTTAATTTAATTAAAAAAGTACGGTGATGTAAAAACATTGGAAGGCAAATTCTTTAATGCTAAAATAACCCTGTGCGAGAAATGGTTTAACTTAAGACGCGTTTGAGCTCTAAGCTTGCGAGAGATTACATCGATATCGAGTCCTGGTAATTGACAAAGAGCATATCACTATATTCCGTGCTAGCAAGTTGGTAGACTAATATAAAAAAGTTTTACGCAAAGAGAATAGTCTTAAATGTTTTAGTTGATTAATATAATTTACATTATAAAAGTACTTACACGTTTGATAGATAAAAACTGATGTATTATAATTTATTATGTATTTGTTTAATTAACATTTATTTAGTATTAAATAATTTAAATAAATAATTTGTGTATAAAAAGTTGTTTTAAAATTTGTTATTCTGTGTTTAACTTCTTCAATTTATTTCAACCTACAATATGCTTAGTTTTAAAGCTGATGGTTGAACTCTTTGATAATAGTATTTTAGATATTATTCATGCTGATGAATTATTGGTTAACAATTTAAAAAAACATGAATTACATGTTAATTTTAAATTAAGACCTTTGACGTCAAATGATTACAGTAAATGCCAATAATTACTTTATTATTATTATTAGATTACGTTACTCTACTTGAACAACTAACGGAAGTTGGAAATGTATCTAAAGAGCAATATTTAAGTAAATAAATTTATTGTTAATAAAACACAGGAAATTTTCAAAGTATGGTTTCATGTGCAAATACGTACTACATCATTGTAATTGAAGATGAATTGAGCAAGAAAATTGTTGGAGGTGCAACTTTGTTTGTTGAAAAAAAGTTTATTCATCAATGCGCTAAAGTAAAAGTCTTTTTTGATATTTTATTTTGTTCAGCGTGGCCATATTGAAGATGTCATTGTAGATTCAACATACCGTGGACTAAATATTGGAAAGATGTATGTACTTATTTATTAATAACATTAATGAATTTTTATTCAATTAAATGCAACTAAAGTTTAATATTATTATAACATATTTATGTAACAAAATGTAGATATTATATTATAATCTATAGCATTATAATATTTTACATTCAGAGTAATAGTTCCACGTGAAACTAAAATTGGTCATAGGCATTAAAACTATTTTACATGTACAGCAAATTATTAAAGTACATTATCGTTTTAGTAGTATATCAGCTGTTTAGTTTGCATTTTGAAGTTAAACATTTCTATATAAAAAAGCAAAATCTTCACACATAATTACTTTTATTTTACTATAGGATTTTTGTAATGTCTGTAATTAATGATAAAAATGTTATATTGATTAAATAATTAGTGAACTTATTCTAAGTTTTAGATTTTAATTGCAAAGTTTATGTACAATGCACTGTTGACAATAATAGTTTTTAAGGTTTTTAATGTTAATAATTTTTTTTGTTTAATAATCATTGTTTTATTTTTATTAAATTAAGTATGTAATGAATTATTTTTAGTTTGATATTAGGGACAAATTACTTTTACAAATAATTCGAACATATTTAAATAACTATTAAAAGAGTGTTTGGGTTTTTGCTTAATTTTTTATCAAGGGGACAAATATGGATTCGTATTTAGATTCAGTAGTTGCATTCTAATCATTAACCACTATACTACAAATCTATCGCTTTAGCTGCTTACTTGTTAAGATAGAATCAATGCTACTGCTGTTTCTTATTGTAAGGATTATAGTGCGGTTGTATTATTTAAGCGCAGCTTAGTTTTATGTAAATTGAAAATCATTTTGGTAACTACTAAACAAGGCTTTATCTATGAAGCTTACTGAGCTAAATTCACATACTACAATATGTAAAATGACGAGTTTATTGTTGCGTAACAAACCATTTAGAAGCAAACATGTACAAATCATATCATCTACTTACTGCACCCAATTGGTTTAATTTTTTGTTATGATAATAATATGTCGTTTGTAAACTCTTTTATGATTTAAGGAAGAAATATTAAGTAGGCGTTTTGTCTATAAGTCAACCTCTTTAATTGCATATCTTATATCCTGTCATAAACTTTGAAATCTGTTTTTTGTTTAACTTGCCAACCGTTCCTTGTGCCGTGGTGGTCTAGCGGTACAGCGCTCGATTTGAACCTCGGCGGGCATGGGTTCGAATCCCACCAACGGCACTAAAATGCGTACTTCGTTAAAATGTTCACTACTGAAAGATGTTTCTCGTAAAAAATTCAAGAAAATAATATTAAAATAAAATATGAGATATTTAACCACTGACAAGGGCTTATTTCCTAATGAAGCACATTTATATTTTAATCATGTACACCTAACACTTACTTTGTTTAAATATTTAATTCTGCATTTTCAGTCTTGTGAAAACCTTGGTAAAATTGGGGGAACATTTGGGTTGTTACAAAATTTCCCTTGATTGTAGCGATTCCAAAGTACAATTTTATGACAAATTCGGATTCCAGCGATTTAATAATATCATGTACATACGTTTGGATGGAAGTGGTGGTTACAAACTCAATGGACCTTCCGACAATCCAGTTACATCGTAGTAATAACAATTTTTTTTTAATTTTAACGTTGTCTTTCAAAAGTACGTTTTTTCGAAATTAAAAAGTTTCTTCAACTTGTCAATTTTACCCCAAATCATAATTTATTAATAAAACACATTTATATAAATAAAATTTGATTTTACTAACAAAATTGATATTTTTATCAATGTCGCAATAAAGTGTTTTTGATTGAAAATGCGTTCCAGCAATCACAATACAATGCACAATTATATCCACATTTTTGCTAGCCGATATAGTGAATTATATGAAAGTCATCGACACACGCCATCAATTTCTGAATGTCAAAAAAAAACGATGAAATCCAAACTAAATCACAAATGAAAGACGGAAACAAACAAGTAATATTTAGCGAGGGATGGAGTGGGTTTTTGAACAATCAAAACATGTGCCTAATATCCCAAACTAGACGACCACGAATTGAAAGGCATAAGTACATTGAAGCCATCTAGTTGGGAAACTCTGTCACGATGAACTTGACTCGATTGGGCCAGATTGCCAATCAATATTGCAGCATTGCGTTTCGTCTCCAAATTTTTGCTTTCCTAAATCAAAATAAATCAAAATCGGTTACAAAATGTTAGCAATAATAATTAAAGGCAATACATAACTGTGTATATATATACAGTTCATTGTCAAAATTCGTTTGCTCTCAAAAGCATGAAGCAACAAGATTGTTCTATGCAATTGGACATTAAATTGTTAGCTCCTGCTTATTGAATTTTGAACTTTTATCCATAGTTCACTAAATGGCGTCCTCTTCCTATTTCTTTGGCAATACTAAGTCCTCACAGAGATCAGGTTGCTAACCTTACACTCAAAACCTCTCAACCGGATATAAATATTCTATTTTTATCAAGTCTCCCTGGTATGAGTTGGCCTATGGACTAAGAAGATTATTTCATACATTTGGTTGGTGGCCTAATCATCTCTTCATTATTTTCCATATTAAAACGATCGATTTCGATGGCTTGATATGCATAACAAAAGTTTCTTAGCTGGTATACGGTAGGTTGTGAATGAACCACCGTTCGCAAAGATTGACAAGACCGCCTGATTTTTGTTAGGGCTACATATACCCTAAGAGAGCAACCCGTCAAAGCATAAGCGCCTACTAGTACCTACAAGACCAAGATTTAAACATGAACACCGCTTGTTATTTGTAGGTTTAGATAATCTATTGTATAATAATCCAGTTGTGTGCACAACATATTAAATTGTTTTCTATTTCATTATGAAATAAATTCGTCATATGATGCAATAACGTATTGACCAAATAATAATAATGATAATAGTATTAATAATAATAATAATAACACTTATATAACGCCACTGTCTATGTTTGTGTACGGTGTTTAGATCTAAGTGCTGTTAAATTCCACGTTGACTGACATTGTTATTTAATAATTCAATATTTTCCAAAATTAGCTGTAAGTTCCTAACAGAACAATCGTAATTAGAATTTATCAGTCACAAGTATTGTAATGTTGGACTGGACCTTATTTTGCATCGTGCAGGGATGTCAGTCAACACTATTTGTGGGCCCCCGTTAAATTGTACTAACTATACTGTTGCAGAAAAACACGTTTCAACTCGTTCAACACTAAAAATCAATGGAAAAAAACGAGAATTCGTTATTACAACTTCAATAAAACTTGAAATTTTTTCGGTTGATAACGTATTATTTGTCTATTTATTCACCATATTGAACAATCGACTCCTATAGCCTAAAAAGCGTAACAAATGTAGATCTATAATTGTCTCTGGTTGACTGCATGCTTATAACAGTGCAAAAAATTGACAAAGCTGCTTGATTTTTTGTCAGTTACGTACCTTGGCCAAACAGTTACATATGGTATACGTATGCTATAAAAAACCTTTTAAGTACCCTGAGTGTATACTTGCACCCACCGGCCGAAACGGAAGCTTACTTATACCGTTGTACACTCGGAACTTGCTGCATTAGTCTAGGTTCACATAGACGAGGATGCGCCACATAGAAGACGAACAGTCAAGAATGTCACGATCGGAGTATCCCGTTGTTGTTACACTGGGATGCTAATGATCCTGAGGATTTGAGTAATGCTTATAAAGTCTCAATTTTCAATGATGGTGATATTCCTGACTGTTCGTCCTCCACGTGGTGCATCCTGGACTAGGTGCCCCTAGGCATCTAGACTAATAACAGCAGGGTCCGAGTGCACAGCGGTATAACTGGGCTTCCGCTACGGCGGGTGGGTGCAAACATACACCCAGGATACTTAAAAGGTATCTAAAGGTATACGTATACCATATGTAGCCCTTGGGCTAAGGGAGATAACCCTTACAAAAAATCAGGCGGCCTCATCAATCTTTGCGAACAGTGGCGACGTCACAAGGATGCCGTCTACCAGCCAAGAAACTTTGTTATTTTTCTACGTTTGTCTACGCTTGTCAAGCCATCGAAATCGATCATTCTGCATGTCGTATAAATATGGGAAATAATGAAGAGGTGACCACGTCACTAACCAAAATGAATGAATGTATGAATCTTGTGACTATTTTTTCGTGTTCGCTATCTATACGTTCCTTAACCAAAATATTGAACGCTTGTAAAAAATATGGAGAATAGTGAAGAGGTGATCACGTCACCAACCAAAATGAATGAATAAATTGGCATTTATGTAAACTATCATTTTACTATTTATTTATTTCCGGGTTGTTAAACAGTGAGGGCTTGAACGCAAGATTATCAATCTGCATTCTGTAAAAAGTCAATATTGGCACAAAAAAACAGCCAAGAGGACACCATTTTATTCAAAGAAATGAAAGCCTTATCCCGATGATGACAAAATCCAAATAGAATGTCAATCTTCGACAAAAAAAAACCCGACAATTTCATGTACGATCATATGGAACAATCTTGCGTTGCCCCACGTACTCTTCAGTACAAAAATAAATAGAAACGATAGAACAATCAAAACAAACGCTCCATTACTTTGTGCTTCAATGCAAATATCTAAATAGTTGGAAAACCTTCAACTTAACATTGATTATGTTCAGCAATCAATAAATGTTATTGATTGTCCAAACATAATACTAAATTATTATTATTATTATTACTGTTGTTATGTAACTGCCCAATCATGTTAGTCACAACCACTTAATTATGCTTTTCAATTTATCACAATGATTAGTTTTATCCAATAATCGTGATATAAGTATCAACTTTGAATAATGCATTCCTTCAAAATCACATTTGTACAATTAAAAATATGTCTATTCTGGTAGCATAAGAACACATAACTCTTCCTCTATGTAGTACATAAGTACAAGCATACACCCATGGTAGTAGAAGGATATCTAGCGGTCTGGCGGTACAGCGCTCGACTTGGACCTGGTAGACATGGGTTCTATTTCCACCACCGACCCACTAAAATGCGGGCCCCCACGTTCGGCTTCGCTACAATGTTTACTGCTAGAAGATGCACATATGCCGTGTCAAAACATTCACAGGTAGCAAAAGTAAATAATAATTTCAATAATTACTGATAACAACAGTGCCGTTACAAGAATGCAATTTTTTTATTAACATAAACTTTAATACGTCGTTAGAGGTATACATTCAGTATATACATACATGCATAACGTATCATTAGTGGCATGAAACAAAACATTACAAAATACAAGTACAACGTACAAATTTAGAAAAATTAATCCATTTATATAATTAAGGTCATCATCAACAATATATTTGTTTGGCCAATATTCTTAAATTGATCAATTGCCAACAAAAGGTTCATTACTTTCCTACGTCTATTGCTAACATGAATCGTTTTTGCATACAAAGGTCCGATACATTGGTAAGCCAACAGCCGTTACAAATATGGAGGTTCCAATAATGCACTAACTCCGCCTAGTTTGGATTAGAAATGATTCAATCTAGCCAGTCCCAAGGCTGTATAAAGGAGGAGGGTTTGGGTGCGCAAGGTTGGCAACCTGGCCTCTGTAAAAATTTATACTGCTGCGGAAACAATAAAAAATGACGCCATTCCGGCAAACAACAACGTTTCTGGATGGCAAAGTTACCAGATGACACGGTTGAATAAAAGCCGAAAGAAAGCGCAATCTTCGATTTGCAGAATATTTAATGCCAACGAGACTTTGTTAGTTGTTTTGCTGTAATTGTTGTCTTATTGCCCCATGCTTATTCTTAAAGCAAAAGGGTTTTGTATAAATATAATATAATGATACATTATGATATTTCAACAAAACTGAATGTGGGCCGGCTATTTTAGTGCCGGTGGTGAAATTGGAACCATCAAGGTCCAAGTCGAGCGCTCTACCGCTAGACCACGGCGGTATTTCTATTCCTACAACTGACTCAAATCAAGACGACAAACATAAACGACGTTTGTTGTTGGGATGCTAATGATCCACGAGGATTTGAGTAATGCTTATAAAGTTTCAATTTCCAATGATGGTGATATTCCTGACTGTTCGTCCTCCACGTGGTGCATCCTGGACTAGGTGCCCCTAGGCATCTAGACTAATAACAGCAGGGTCCAAGTGCACAGCGGTATAACTGGGCTTCCGCTACGGCGGGTGGGTGCGAACATATACCCAGGATACTTAAAAGGTATCTAAAGGTATACGTATATCATATGTAGCCCTTGGGCTAAGGGAGATAACCCTGACAAAAAATCAGGCGGCCTCGTCAATCTTTGCGAACAGTGGCGACGTCACAAGGATGCCGTCTACGAGCCAAGAAACTTTGTTATTCTTCCACGTTTGTCTACGCTTGCCAAGCCATCGAAATCGATCGTCTACATGTCGTATAAATATGGGAACTAATGAAGAGGTGACCACGTGATCACCAACCAAAATGAAATAAATGAAAATGAATGTTCGCCGATGGCGGCACAGTTGGTCCTTAGACAAGCACCTACTACATAAAGTATCGATTCGCTGAAACAGAAGCTCAGTTATACCGACGTGCAATCAGTCCCTGCTGTGTTATTCTAGATAATTAGGTGACCTAGTATAAGATGTCACCATCAAAAACTTGACTCAAATCATTACAATCATACGCATCCCCACTTATCAGTTAGTAAGTCTTATTATTGTTCATCCCCCCACCGCCCCAAAATAGCAACAATACCAATTAACACGTGTACCTGAATGAGCGACAACAAATCATAAATCACCGAAGTGCCTTCCAAATGCTCGGCCAAAGGAGTATCGGCAGCACAATGCTGCAGCACCAAACAGACATTGCCGGCCAGCGGTTCGTCGCGCGGACGCGGCTGGGCCGGACAACAGTTGGCATGCATCTTTTGACTTGTCTCACTACACGACGATGATTGTGATGGTTGGGCCAATCGAACGCGAACGAAGCGAGCCAAACGTCGGACGCGACACTTGTCGTCGCCAATGGCGTAGCGCAAAGCCATCGAATGTTTCGACCCGGCTGCCAAACACCGAATGCAGCCGCCGATGAGATGCATCGTCAATTTGGCCGACGAGCTAGATGTCTCGACGCTGTCGCCTTTTGGTTGGCAGCCGTTTGACAATGATTTTGGGCTGGCCACGTTCAATGAACTGGGACACTAGAAAAAGCATACAGACATGGGATAAGAATTAATCAGTGGGTAATCATTTTCTTTGATTGCTGACGTGGTCACCTCTTCATTATTTCCCATATTTATATGACATATAAACAATCTACTTGGATGGCTTGGATAAACGTAACACAAACGTAGAAGAATAAGGAAGTTTCTTGGCTGGTAGACGACATCCTTGTGACGTCGCCACTGTTCGCAAAGATTGACGAGGTCGCCTGATTTTTTGTCAGGATTATGGTATACATATACTTTTAGATACCTGGGTGTATGCTTATACCCACCCGCCGTAGCGGAAGCCCGGTTATACTGTAGTACACTCGATCCCTGCTGTTATTAGTCTAGATGCCTTTCAGCACCTAGTCCAGAATGCACCACGTGGAGGACGAACAGTAAAATCATTAGCACCCTAGGATAATAATGATCCTGACGATGTTTTCAAAGTCACAATCTCCAATGATGGTAATATTCCTGACAGTTCCTACTCCATATTTTGCATCCTGGACTAGGTGCCCTTAGACATCTAGACTAATAACAGCAGGGATCGAATGCACAGCGATATAACTAGGCTTCCGCTTCGGTGGACGCGTGAAAGGGAACTTAAGAGGTGACTTAAGGTATACATATACCATATGTAGCCCTCAAGTTGAAAGATAACCTTGACAAAAAAAGCAAACGGCCTCGTCCATCTTTGCTAACAATGGCGCCATCACAAGGATGCCGTCTATCAGCCAAGAAACTTTGTTATTCTTCGACGTTTGTCAGTAAGCGCAATGAATGAATTCATTTATTTACAATGATTGATGAATTGAATGGGCGCAACAAGCTTAGGAAAATAACCCAAATTCTTAGCTGATAGATAGCATTTTTGTGTATTGGGAGTTTACAAACGTTGAGAAGGTACATTTTTTGAAGTTCACCTTTGAACCATATTCACCCTAAACAATTACTACGTATAGTTTGCATTAGCATTTCACTGAGCACAAATCGAAAAGCCTACGTTTCAGCGCTAATTAAAATATATTGACAAACAAGAGGTCATCATGAACTTGATAATCTGATAATTATTTATCAACATCCATTAACCCAATAAATCAAATATTCTAAATGCTTAAATCACATAATTGCTTATATCAATAACAGTATAGTAATAATAATAATAATAATAATAATTATTATTATTATTATTATTATTATTATTATTATTATTATTATTATTATTATTATAGTAATAATTACCCAATGAAATACAGGTTAACACTATCATAACGTACAACATTACATTTGACCAAACATACGCTTTAATATAATAAGTGTCCCTTAAGAATATGCGTTCCAATAACTGAAATAGTACAATATATCAATACAAATACAAAATTTAATAACCCATATAATCATTTTGTAAAATGCAAAATGTATATTTACAGAATGCTAATTATCCTGATGATTGGAATAATGCTTATTACGTTTCAGTTTACAACAATATCCTTGACTGTTGCCACTGCTTAGTGCTCCAAGACGAACACGAAAGGCACCGAGTGCACAGCGGTGTAAATGGACATCCACCTTGGCGAATAGATGCAGTCAGAAACCCAAAGTATTTCGAAAAGTATCTTAAGTAGCGCCGTCACAAAAAACTTCACCATTCGCCTACGTTGGTTATGCGTATAGGGCTATTGGAATCAAATGTTCAACATGCTGTACACAGAGAAATAATAAGAACGTAACGTCATCAATCCCTCATTGTCTTATTGGTGTAATATCGAGTTGAAAAGTGCTAATAATCCACGAGGATTTGAGTAATGCATATAAAGTCGCAATTTCCAATAATGGCGATATTCCTCACTGTTTCTCTTCCATGTGATACATCCTGGACTAGGTGCCAACAAGCATCTAGACTAATAACAGCAGAAACCGAATGTACAGCGTTTTAACTGGGATTCCGCTTCGGCGCGTGGATACGAACATGCAATCAGGGTATTGAAAATGTATCTTAAGGTATATGCACATCATATGTACCTCTTGGGCTGAGGGTGATAACACTGACAAAAATCGGGCGATTTTGTCAACCTTTGAGAACAGTGGCGCCATCAAAAGAATGCCGTTTACCAGCCAAAAAAGTTCGTTATTCTTCTACGTTTGTTACGCTTACCAAGTCATCGAAATCGATCGTTTGATATGCCTCATAAATATAGAATTATTGAAGAGGTAACTGTATCACTAATCACAATAAATGAATTCATTACTCTTATGTTGGTAATAGCTTGAATGCAATTTCATTAGTTCGAAAAAAATAGTGGTTGATGCTGTCCAGCGCTTAACACAACCAAAATGTAAAAATTCCCACCAGTCAATGTTTATGATCGGAAGTTTGGTTTATTTATTCGATTGGTCAATGAACACAGATAAAATTACCATAAAAATCTGGCTTATATTGAAGGTGGAAATTTGTAACTACACTGTATTCCGGAGTGGCTGTGACGTTTGACTGGGAGCAGGTGGAAATTGGTGTACACTATTTGACAAAGAGGATATACAGTTATTTTAATAACACACAGAAGGAAAAATGTTAAATGCCATTTTGTAAATATTTCCCACTTGTGTTTAAAAACCACATAATTTTCAAGTCAGTATCATCATCAAAAAAAACATCGCCCCCCACCGGTTATTAGCGACCAGGTTAATCCAAATTACCAAAAGTGTGTAACAACAATGTGCACTTAATAAACAACACTTGAGGTGTGTGTTAATTACATCCCAGAATTAAACCTCTCCAATAATCTCTACTAACTGCTGCAAACGGTACAAGCAAACGGACGCCCAATTAAGTAGAAAATTTGGACGAGGAGACTTAGTATAAATAGAAGGACTGCGTTTGCGTGCTACAATGTCTGTCCAAATTTTCCGTTGGCCACCCGGTCTCCTATAGCTATTTCGGCTGGATGAATGGGCGTCCTACGTAAAACATGGCCAATTCATTTGAATCATCTTTCTCTTATTGTGTTAGACATACATGGGGCCAATAAATGTTAAGTGTCTTGCAAATATCTGGAAATGGTAGAAATAGTTTATTCGTTATTAGACGGTTGCGTTCAATAGAGGACAGCGAGCAAAACCATATGAATCTTAAGCACTTTTACTCAAAATGGACAAGCTTTTCTATATCCATTTAGATGACAGTCCAAGTCTCGCAAGTATAAAGTCGAATGGAACTCAACAACCTCTTATATGCACGGGTTGCAAGTTTATCTAAACAAAATAAGTCATTATTTCGATTAATCGTATTTGGTGGAAGACATTTTGCACAAGTCATGTGTATTTCAAATCGTTAGTCTTTTGAATTTCGTTTTATTTAGTGATAAAAGCGTCTATTGGCTGTTTGTACAACATGAAAATGATAATTGCAGCAAATTTGTAACTCGAATTTCGTTAATTTAGTCCATTTAAATGACTGACTCACTGGGTGCTACATTTAGTCGGTTGACTTTGGACCCACCGAATGTTCAATTGACAATTTGAGGTCAATGTCAATATGCAATCAGATTTATCTAACACAACAACTAAATAGCATTTAGCCAAGTAATACTACCAACATTCACTAAATTAATAATATAGCAAACGTAACACAAAGGTCATCCACATAATAATAATAATAATAATAAACATTTTTTATTAATAGTAATAATAGTAACAATAATATTACATCATAACCAACTACCAAATGCACTACTATTTATTAAACAAATGCACATACTAAGAATTATTTCAAAAACTTTAAAACTAATGAAATCAAATCATCCGAACCAGCCCAATCCAACAGTGATTATTAGTAGCCGAGTCATATTCACATTTACAAATATGAAGTATCGACTTTCAATTGTGTTGATAGTCACAATTCTAGAAGTAGAGTAGATCACATACTGAGTGGATTAAGTTACAACAAGGAATGGAAAGGATAAATCAAAGTAGACTTTTAACTAAAAAAAATCCGTCCCACCAAAAAATCAAGCGACCTTGTCAATTATTGTACACAGTCATCAAACTGTTCGTCATCCTTAAGCCAAAAAATATATAATTTCCCTACAATTGTTTTGCATAGTGTATTTCACAGTACTTCTGTACGCAGCTAAAACATGGACCCTTACAGGGTCAGAGATCAAGCAGCTTGATAAATTTGAAGCAAGATGTCTCAGATACATTTGGCACAACACCCATTTTGCATCCTCCGTATCAAGAGATTGGACGAAAAAGATCAGTAACCACCAAATTCGAAATGACCTTCAACTTCATGATCTTCCTTCATTAGTATCGCGACAACGAAGATTGCGCTGGTTTGGACATATTCTTCGTAGAAAACCTGATGCAATCTCACGTATTGTAACCCTGGCTTGTCCAAATACCGACTGGAAAAAGAGGAAAGGAGGTCGAAAATGTACTTGGATGGATGCTGTTCGGGACGATCTTTACACAATTCTGGCCGGCACTTTATCTTGGAAACAATGACTAAGTCGGTTGGACTGACATATCCCTACACGCCTCCAAAAATCGTAAACAATGGAAGGGGATTGTTAGAGATGCTATGCGAATTTGGAACTAATGAACATGTGGCATTGCCACTAACTTTTGTTGTTTGTTGTATTTCATCATCATCATCATCATCATTGGGGATACACAACCCCCACCAGTGATTAACGCCCAGCGTAGGCCAAAGTCCGCAAAAACACCAACGTTTGCAACGTTCACTTAATGAACCGACACTTGAGAGTTATGCTGACTTCAAATGTTCAACACCGCTTTTGTTCAATCAATGCTATATTTGCCAAGGTTTCTGGACAAATAGAAGGCGTGTATGTTGGTACAAAGCCCATCACCGACTTAGAATAGGCTGACAATGCTGTTCTGCTAGCTGAAAATAAAGATCAACTGCGTTTGGAAAACCAGCTAATCCATTATGGAGACGAAAAAATATCAATCCAAATACAAAAATGAACATTTTCTCTTCATTGGTTTGCACAGTGTTCTGTACGCAGCTGAAACCTGGACTCTTACAGAGTCAGAGATCATGAAGCTCAACAAATTTGAGGCAAGATGTCTCATTTTGCATCATCTGTATCAAGGGACTGGACAAAAAAGATCAGTAACCGCCAACTTCGAGATGACCTCCAATTCCATGAGCATCCTCCTTTGGTATTGCGACAACGTAGATTGCGCTGATTTGGTCACGTTCTTCGTAAAAATCATGATACAATCTCACATTCTGTAACTTTGGCTTGTCCAAATGCCGATTGGAAGAAAAGGAAAGGTGGTCACAAAACGTACTTGGATGGACGCTGTTCGGGACGATCTTCACCCTATTTTGGCCGGGACTAAATCTTGGAAACAATGGCAAAGTCGGTTGGACTGACATATCTGTGCTCGCCTCCAAAAACCGTAAACAATGAAGAGGAATTATTCGTAATGCTTTGAGAACTTGGAACTAATAAAGAGGTGGCTTTGCCACCAACTTTTGTTGTTGTTGTTGCTTCCTATTAACTGCAAACGGACGCCCAATCAAATAATTCATTTGGACGAGGGGGCTTAGCATAAATCAAAGGACTGGGTTCGGGTGTTACAATGTCCATGCCAATTTTCTCTAGTGCGTTTTGTTGGCGCGTTCATTCATTGTGAATAGTGGCGTAGTTAACGTTTGACTCAGACGGCTTCAAAATTATTATTATTTTTATTTATTATTTATGGTTATTGGCTTAGATACTTCAGTAGAAGTAGCTTTCAGCACACAAAAAATATGTACAATTATAAAAATACAATACAATTAGCAGTGTAACATCAGTCCAAAAAAATAAAATAAGTAAAGTAAGGTTAAATTACATAGGCTAAAAAAAAAAGAAAAAAAACTCAAAATCAACGTATATTCAAAAGTCATGTTCAATATGATATGCGTAAAGAGGCATGGTATTATTTAGGGGACACTATGGTTAATAGTGTGCAAATATGTCAGTATACATAAAATGCGAATGATTCATAAGCACAACAAACGTTGTTTGACTACATGTACTTGTTATAAAAGATTGCATAATTGAGCAACAAACTTTGAAAAAAATTGATAATTAATCTTCTGTCAAGTTGTTGATAAAGCAATAGAGTAGCAGTAGTAGTTAAGGCAAAAAAATTTAAACAAACACTTGAAAAACACTTGAAATGTTTTTATTTGAAAAAAAAAAGATAATTATGGAGTATCCTTTTTTAAATTACTTTTCAATTAGTCAACAGAGTCATGTTTGTTGATGACACCAATTGTTTTCAAGTTACTACTTTTTTTAACTATTTGAATTTTTTCGAAAAATAAAGAATTATTCATCTATTTGTTTGTTTTTAATAAATCTAATATCAATTTTATCGATAAATTAGGTCTAGAAAATAATTAATGAACAGATTTGAATTTATTTTATACTGTCTGTTGAGAATAGTTGAATGTCAATATAAAGATAACTTTTGGCAAAACTGATTTAACAATTAAGTGGATGCTGCGATACATTGCATATATATTATAGATACTTCAGTTAGGACAATTGATAAACTCTATGAAGGATATTCTTTTTTCTATTAACGCCTTTAACTGATTTGCTTAACTCTCTATTAACTGCAAACGGTAAGCAATTAGACGCCCAATCAAGTAATTGATTTTGACGGGAGAGGGGATAATTAGGATAAATAAAAGGACTGGGTTGGCGTGCGCTACAATGTTCGTTGGCCACCCCGTTTATTTATCCATCCGGCTAATGGTTGAACTTCAATAGCTAATCCAACTGAATGGAAATTTATTTTTAATTATTGGTTGCGCTTTGCCAAACACTTCACAAACAAATAATAGCCAATCAAACATACCAGCTGTCCAAAATTGCCAATAGCATACGGGCCCGAGGAAGCAATTCGTAACCGCCAAAAGCAGCGTCGTCCCGTTCAACGTCACGTTCGCCAAACCACATCGTCATCTGAAATGCAACATCATCATCATCATCACAACATCTTCATTTAATTCCAAGTTGGCATAGCATCTCGAATTCCTATACGAAAAGGTTGTTGGGTACGAATTAAAATTGGGAGTGATAAATACCTTCTTAGCTAAAAGACCGCTTCTTTGTGACGACGCCAGTTTTCACGGCAATTGTCGAGGCGATCTTCTTCGGTGTTAGTGCCGATTAACAGATCCACCTTGAGATACCCTTTAAGCATATTGGATATATGTTGGTACTCATTCACTGAACGGGAAACCAATGAAAGCCCAGTCGGTCTAAATGCCTGTGGACACCTAATCGAAGATGCACCACGTGGAGAACGAACAGTCAGGAATATCATTATCATTGGAAATTGGAGACTTTCTAAGCATTACTTAAATCCTCATGGATCATTAGCATCCCGAGTTGGTGGTCAATCAAACATATTGGGCATTTTGATACAAATAAGAATGGAGGAGGAATTGAAATAACAGTTGGATTGTCGTAATTATTCCTTGGTTATTATTATTACGCGATGACTTCGTGAGAAACAATTTGGAAAAGCCAATCTCCTTCCAGTGGAAGCAGTTGAAACCGTGACCACTCAAATGTGAGGTCCTACTTTATACGGGTTTCATTGTTTAAATTTCATTCATTGTGTTTGGTGCTGCAATTACATCATCATTATGAATATATATGTGTGCAACATATAAAACGATCGATTTCGATGGCATAACAAGTTTCTTGTGACAAAGTGATTTTTTTTTTGAAGGAATTGTGGATTGACGCCCGTTGACGGATCCACAAACCGAACCGACTACTGTTGGCAAATGGATACCTTGAAATAGCCTTTAAGCATCTTGGGTATATGCTAACACGCGTTGATTGAGCGGCAGTCCAGTGAAAGCCCAGTTACACCGATGTGCATTCGATCCATGCTGTTATTAGTCTACGTCTCAGAGTGACAAAGGCTAGCCCTGAAATTCATGCTCCGGATTATACTCTACTAACACACAGTGACTATGCTGACACAGCGTTTATATTGTATCATCCCTATCAATAGATTCGATGAAAGAGATCAGTAACCTCTAAATTCGAGATGACCTCCAATTCCATGAACGTCCTCCTTTGGTATTGCGACAACGTAGATTGCGCTGATTTGGTCACGTTCTTCGTAAAAATCATGATACAATCTCACATTCTGTAACTTTGGCTTGTCCAAATGCCGATTGGAAGAAAAGGAAAGGTGGTCACAAAACGTACTTGGATGGACGCTGTTCGGGACGATCTTCACCCTATTTTGGCCGGGACTAAATCTTGGAAACAATGGCAAAGTCGGTTGGACTGACATATCTGTGTTCCGAAAACCGTGAACAATGGAGGGGAATTATTCGTGATGCTTTGAAAACTTGGAACTAATAACAACAACTTTTGTTCTTGTTATTGTCGTTCCCATCAAGCATTTGAGCAGTAAGAAACCTCTTCATGAATGACAAGTTTGAATAGCTTCTCGAATTTCCATACAAAAAGGTTGTCAGAAGCAAGTTCTTGAAGACCGCTCCCTTGTGAATACGCCAGTGTTGACGGTAATTGACAAGGCAATCTTCTTTAAAGTTGACACCGGTTAACAGATTCATAAGTCTAACCGGCATCATATGGCAAACAGTTATCTTGAGATACCTTCTAAGCATCTTGGATGTAGGGTAGGAGGACCTATTCACTAAACGAGAATCCCAGTAAAAGCCCAGTTATAACGCTGTGCACTCAATCTCTGTGCTTATTGGTCTACATGCCTATGGACAGCTAGTCCACGATGCACCACATGGAGGACAAACAGTCAGGAACATCGCCATCGTTGGTAATCGGGACTTTATAAGCATTGACTCAGCATCCTCGTGGATCGTTGGCATCGCAAACACAACAGACAATGCATCGCGTCGTATTGCCTCGACCATGCTAATGATCCTGAGGATTTAGGGATGCTAATGATCCTGAGGATTTGAGATGCTAATGATCCTGAGGATTTGGGATACTAATGATCCTGAGGGGGATGCTAATGATCCTTAGGATTTGAGTAATGCTTTTAAAGTCTCAATTTCCAGTGATGGTGATATTCCTGACTGTTCGTCCTCCACGTGGTCATCCTGGACTAGGTGCCTCTAGGCATGTAGACTAATAACAGCAGGGTCGAGTGCACAGCGGTATAACTGGGCTTCCGCTACGGCAGGTGGGTGCAAACATACACCCAGGATACTTAAAAGGTATCTAAAGGTATACGTATACCATATGTAGCCCTTGGGCTAAGGGAGATAACCCTGACAAAAAATTAGGCGGCCTCGTCAATCTTTGCGAACAGTGGCGACGTCACAAGGATGCCGTCTACCAGCCAAGACACTTTGTTATTCTTCTACGTTTGTCTACGCTTGTCAAGCCATCGAAATCGATCGTTCTACATGTCGTATAAATATGGGAAATAATGAAGAGGTGACCACGTGATCACCAACCAAAATGAAATGAAATGAATGAATCCAACTCACCTCCTTCGATGCCATTCGCTTGGGCAGCAGTCTACCAGCCAAGGCCACAGCAATGGCTCGCAGTTCGGGTCCGTGTCCAGGCTGGTCAAGAACGGTGCCAACACTCGTCAGTACGTGATCGATTAGGGTAGCATGCGATTGTGCCAAAGTTGTCATCGCGTCGACGTCTACGGAAGTGGCGGCTTCGTGTTGGCGATTCGGTTGACCGACGTAAATGTTGTGCAACAGACGACAAGCGCAGCCGACCAAGTAGGCGTGACTGGAATGATTATTGTTGAAAAGACAATTCATTTTGGTTACTGACAACGTGGTTATTTTACGGTATTATTAAACAATCCTAGATTGAATAATAGCCGGTACCATCATCGCGAGTAATATTGACAGAGCAGGCAATAGCGTCGCCAGTTACATTACGCCTTGTTTGAGCTCTGAAAATAATGGGGATTTTTTTTTTTTTTAATTTAGCCATTGGTATTTGCCCTGTTGACCACGGCATTGAATTGATTTTTGTAAGAGTTTCGATCGCGAGTGTATGGACCAGTTGGCCGCGGCCAGCCACCTGATGAGAAGACGAGCAATTTTTAAACCACCTTTTCTAGGCCTCTCTCCGGGTGGAGTAAGCAGTGCTGTTCCTAAATAGGGCTTCTTGGTGATAATAATGCAGGTGACAGCCATCGAAGTCGATCGTATAAATATGGAAAATAATGATGAGGTGATCGCGTCACCAACCATAATAAATAAATGAATTTTACTCATTTTTTTTAATTTGGAACTAGTTACATTGTATGTACTCTTGTTTATATTAACGATACAACCGTATTATTATATAGTATCGTAGATAACATCCTTAAACTGATTTCTTTTTTTGAAGTTATGTAATTGGTAGAATTTTTTTTAATTAACAAATACGTTTTTATCAGTAATTGTTTTAAGAATTATAAATATAGATAGGCATTTTAAGGAAACCGAACGTGATCCTGCATTTAGTGGGCTGGTGGTGGGATTCGAACCCCCACGCCCACCAAAGTCCGAATTCAAGCGCTGTACCGCCAGACGTGTCTAAGACAAGCAACAAATGCTTCAATTGTTGCACCACTATGTCGTCCTCAATTACGGCACTTCAACACAATAGTCACCCGGCCCACCCCCGGCCCCAACTAACGTGGCGTCATTCAACAACGGCGAATGGTTGATCATACAGTCTGCAAGTGCACCAATCAGCAACTTTCTTTTGTCCAGTCCAAATTGGATTTTGACCGACGAATCTTGACAGGCCGTTGCCAAACTGTCCAACAACGTGGCCAAACAGTGGTGCTGATTGGTATTGGACGCCATGAGGCATTCGACCACGTCCAACAAACCGTGGAAGTCGTTTGGAGTCGAACCGATTTGAGTCTACAATTTGAAAGCAATGCTTTTATACTGCTGTTTGTTCGTTTTGCATAGAGTTGTTAGGATGCTACTAATCCTGAGGATTTAAGTAATACTTATGAAGTGTCAATTTCCAATAGTGATAATATTCTTGACTGTTCGTCTTCCACGTGATACATCCTAGACTTGTGGTCCATAGGAATATAAACTAATAACTGCAGAGACCGATGCATTCATTCATTCATTTTCGTTAGTGACGTGGTCACCTCTTCATTATTTCCCATATTTATACGACATGTAGAACGATCGATTTCGATGGCTTGACAAGCGTAGACAAACGTAGAAGAATAACAAAGTTTCTTGGTTGGTAGACGGCATCCTTGTGACGTCGCCACTGTTCACAAAGATTGACGAGGCCGCCTGATTTTTTGTCAGGGTTATCTCCCTTAGCCCAAGGGCTACATATGATATACGTATACCTTTAGATACCTTTTAAGTATCCTGGGTGTATGTTCGCACCCACCCGCCGCAGCGGAACCCCAGTTATACCACTGTGCACTCGGACCCTGCTGTTATTAGTCTAGATGCCTAGGGGCACCTAGTCAGGATGCACCACGTGGAGGACTAACAGTCAGGAATATCACCATCATTAAAAATTGAGACTTTACAAGCATTACTCAAATCCTCAGGATCATTAGCATCCCATAGAATAAATAAATAAAGAGGTGACCATGTTACCAATCAAAATGAATAAATGACAAACAAATGAAATGTGAGTATAAAATATGTAATTTCCAATTATCGACACCCGTAAACTAATGATTTTTCAATCAACCTTTATCGATCACAATAACCTTGCGAATTACTCAATTAACACATGTACTAAATTACAACTATAACTTTAAAAATGGCAAGATTTAGTTAATAAAAATCAAACATCCTGATCGAATACATGACTGACCGCTCAAACTTCAAAAAGACCTCACATACACACACACACACACACGCGTACACAGAACTTGAAAATGTTGTAAATCAACAACAAAAAACATCATCCCTGGAATACTACAAAAAATTCGAAATATCTCATCTTTTTTGTAATAAAATAAAACAATGCTCAATTAATAATAATTATTAAAATCAAACGTCAATTGCATGTTGCTATGAATTGCTTAGATAACTGGGGGGTAAATGTACACATTTAGTAATAAACAAAATTGTTCGTTCATTCATTCATTCATTATATTTTGGTTCATTATTTCCCATATTTAGACGACATATAAACAATCGACTTCGATGGCTTGATAAGCGTAACAAACATGGAAGAATAACGAAGTTTCTTGGCTGGTAGACGGCATCCTTGTACGGTGCCACTGTTTGCAAAGATTGACAAGGCCGCCTGATTTTTTGTCAGGTATACGTATACCTTAAAATCTTTTAAATATCCTGGGTGTATGCTTACACCAACCCGCCGTGACGGAAGCCCACTTATACCGCTGTGCACTCGGACCCTGCTGTTATTAGTCTAGATGCCTTTTAGCACCTAGTCCAGGATTCACCACGTGGAGCACGAACAGTCAGGAATATCACCATCATTGGACATTGAGACTTTAATGAGCATTACTCAAATCCTCGTGGATCATTAGCATCCCTTGACATGCGTGATCCTACTACAACAAAAGAACCAATTTAAAAACCAGCCTAGAACTCTTTCAAAATTGCCCAACCTTCTAATCATTGCATCAAAATCCCTAATAGTCGACTCGAACCTGGGTAGACATCGAGGCTCGAGATCAATAACCGACACCAAATGCCGCCCCCCCCACTACCAAAAAAACCGTTTAAAATAGTAAAAATCAACAACACGTACCAAAAATCGCGGACAATTGACCAAGTGTTCCAAAATTTGGGCTGCTTTCAAAGTACACGTCGGACTTTGATTGGCCAACGCCAGATGACGAGCTGCCGATGGCAACGAGGTTGGAAAAGTTGTTGGCCAACGTGTGCAATATCGAACCGGCGCCGATGCGATCCAACAACACTTGACGTCCACTTGGACGCGATACGATGCACGTCACAACGCTCAGGGCGCTCGATCTGATTGATGCCAGCAGGTAGGACAAGCGTTGTTTGGCAGCTGAGTCGTAACTGGATGCCAAAAGATAAAACGGGGGGAGTAAATGAAGTTTCTTGGCTAGGGGACCGCAGTGTTCACAGGAATTAACGAGGCGGAATTGACTCCGATTGACAGATCCACAAATCCAACCGGTTACATATGGTAAATGGATACCTTATGATACCTTTCACTGAGAGGAAATCCGGTAATAGTCCAGTTATACCACTGTGTACTCGGACCCTGCTGTTATTAGTCTAGATGTCAATGGGCACCTAGTCCAGGATGCACCACGTGGAGGACCAACAGTCAGGAATATTGCCATCATTGGAAGTTGAAACTTTATAAGCATTACTCAAATCCTCGTGGATCATTGACATCCCAGATATGGGATAATGATATAAAGCATCGGGCTTCTTGTATTATTGGAAAATGTAAACTGACGACATAAATTCATATCGTATTTGTTCTCGTCAATTACAAATATAAAACATCTGTAGTATCTAGTTGGAGAAACATTGGAAACAAGTGTCAATGACGCAATATAATTAATTAACAAACACATCTCATTGCAACTACCGTGATACAAATATATTGGTCGGACAATTCGGAAGTGAATGTTTACAATATGCTATCTCCATATTACGTCATCTGTACAAACAATTGTTTACAGTATCAACTACTTTTCAAGCTTTTCATACGTCATAAATACTCTTCAATCTCTTTAATGTCACATACCACCTCTAATCAGAAAAACTTGTAAAACGCTAATAATCCACGAGGATTTGAGTAATGCTTGTAAAGTCTCAATTTCCACGAATGGCGATATATCTGACTGTTCATCCTCCATATGGTGTATCCTTGACTAGGTGTCAACAGGCATCTAGCAGGGTAAGTGTAATCATACACTCAGGATACTTAAAAGGTATCTTAGGGCTAAGTGAGATAACCCTGACAAAAAATCAGGAAAACTTTGTAGACAGTGGCGCCGTCACAAGGATGCTGTCTACCAGCCAAGAGACTTTGTTATTCTTATACGTTTGTTACGCTTATAAAGGTATCGAAGTCGATCGTTTAATATGCCGTGCAAATATAGAATTATTGAAGAGGTAACTATGTCCCCAATCACAATGAATAAATCTGAACTTTTGAGTAATGCTTATAAAGTCTCAATTTCCAATGATGGTGATATTCCTGACTGTTCGTCCTCCACGTGGTGCATCCTGGACTAGGTGCCTCTAGGCATCTAGACTAATAACAACAGGGTCCGAGTGCACAGCGGTATAACTGGGCTTCCGCTACGGCGGGTGGCTGCAAACATACACCCAGGATACTTAAAAGGTATCTAAAGGTATACGTATATCATATGTAGCCCTTGGGCTAAGGGAGATAACCCTGACAAAAAATTAGGCTGCCTCGTCAATCTTTGCGAACAGTGGCGACGTCACAAGGATGCCGTCTACCAGCCAAGAAACTTTGTTATTCTTTCACGTTTGTCTACGCTTGTCAAGCCATCGAAATCGATCGTTCTACATGTCGTATAAATATGGGAAATAATGAAGAGGTGACCACGTCACCAACCAAAATGAAATAGCGCCATCTACCAGCCAATAAACGTCATTATTCTCCTACAACCGCCTGAAAAATCAACAAACCACGTCGACAATCACAAATGACCACCTGATGATGTATTTCTGGCCACGTGATGGCTGCTGTTGCTGGTGGTAGTGGTGATCGGCTTCGTTCGTCAACGCCAAACAATTGACAAATTCGTCGGACAACTCCATGCAGCCGAAAACGATGCGCACGAGATTGGCTTGCTTGTCGACGAGCATGCGCTGATTTTCGTCACAGTCGTCGATTAGCCAATGGACCAGGTTGATCAGTGCCGCCAGCCGATCGATGTCGTCCAAACGTTGAGACGATGACAAGTCGACGACGGTCGAATCCGACGCAGTTGGACAGACGACGCCGATAATTGGCGCGTTTTCAAAGGAAAAGTGAAAGATTTGGGCAATTGCCTTGATAGTTAGGAAGAAAAAAAGAGTCGAGTTATTTATTTGTTTTTTTAATTGGTCGAAATTCGAGTGCATTTTATTGGTTGATTGTTATTCGTCTCTGATTGGTTAATAGCAATCGTTTTTGCATTGCAATGGTTTTGACGTCGTTATTCTAACTGGTAGGATGTGGATAACGTTATCCACGCTTTTGAAATGGAAACCAACATTGACTTTTGGTTACTGTGTATCTAAACTAAACCATGGAAACGAACAAATTCCCGTATATAAACCTTTTATAGATGTATATTTCTGATGTAACGTAAATCTGCATGTACAGGACTGCGAACAAGCAGGTAACTTCATTTTTATATAATTTGTTGTAGAATGAAAACAAGTATAACAACAAGAACAACAACAAACGGTAATGGCACAGCAACTTCGGTGTTAGTTCCAAATTCGTGTAACAACCCGACAACAACAACAGATATACCGCTGTGGACTCGGTCCCTGCTGTTATTGGTCTAGAATGCCTACAGGCCTATAGGCACCTAGTCCAGGATGCACCACGTGAAGGAATAACAGTCCCGACGAGATCGTCGGATGCGAATTCAACTTGGGATGGAGGGATACAAAAAAAATTCTTGGCTAGAAGACCGCTTCCTTGCGACAACGCCAGTGTTTAGAGGTGACTCAGTAACCACCTGTTGTTGGTTGTAAAATCAATAATCGGGTCATGTCTCCCAAAGTCTACGTGCCAAACAGTTTGTTGTAATAGCCAAGCCCATGTGTGGTTGAGACAGGAGAGGGGCATGATAACAAGATTTGTCAACCTGACTACGGGGTAGAAAAAGTCAATATTGCCAAAAAAACGACACAAGAGGGTAGATGATAAAGCCAACCAAGGGAAAACGTTGCGAAAAAAGGAACCAATAAGAGTTAGATAACCTGTTGTGAGTGGTGATTACTCGTAAGAGGGGGATGGAAATGTTTCAAAAAAGTGTGACCAAATTTGCACGATGACGTAATACAATCGTATAGTGCTATGTAAATATTGATTTTTCCACCTTATATACATTTTCAAGGTCAAACAATTCCCTTTTGATAGAAGAATGCACCAACGTGACTCACACTTGCTCACAAAGATTGACCAATGGGATTTTTTTTATAAATTTTTTTACCTTGGTTGGTTTTATCATTTACCCACAAGAAACCAGCATTTCATTAAACTGCTTCCAACGATGGCATTTAGCAAAATCCGAATAAATTTTCTATCTTCAATGGTCACACAATCTTGCATTGCCCCCGTGCCCTTCAGAGTGAAAGGGTTTTGAAATAAATAATAGAATAAAAAATGGACATTAAGTATAAGCATTGACAAAGGTATGTATATCATTTATTACCAGTGTAATTGAATCTTTACCTATAAAGGAAACTAGGTCAGTTTATATCAATACTTGAAAGGGGGAGACCGACCGCTACTTAGCGCGTCCACAGGTGGCGGATAGTGGAATGATCTTTAGCAATAAAGGTTAGCTGTGAATAAGACTGTACCAAATAAATAGCCGTGGACCAAACGGATACTCAGGCGTTGTAAGGTCATTAACGCGTTGACAAGGTGACAACGGTTATCCGTGTCACCTGAGTATTATCACCAAACAGCCCTATTTAGGGACAGCACTGCTTGCTCCACTCGGAGAGAGGCCTAGAAAAGGTGGTTTAAAAATTGCTCGTCTTCTCACCAGGATGGCTGGCCGCGGCTAATTGGTCTATATACTCGCGGTCGAAACTCTCACAAAAATCAATGAAAGGCCGTGGTCAACAGGGCAGATACTGATGACCAATTTCAAAAAAACACCATTCTCAAAACTCAAACAAGGCAGAATGTGACTCGCGACGCTACTGCCTGCTCTGTGAATGTTACTCGCGATAATGCACCGGTTAAATCTTGGTCAATACTTAAAAGATCTCTTTAATAAGCATCACTCTAAAAACCGTCAATGTAATCCCAATTTCTAAATAAAAGCGAGATACAAATCACTTACGACGAATGTAAAAACATTTTGACAAAAATTCAAAATAGATGCCGAGAGGTGGTATAGTGGTAGAGCGCGCTCGACTTGGACCTGAGTGGACAACGGGGTTCAAATCCCACCACCGACTGACAGGTTCGGCTTTGCTACAATGTCCACTGATAAAAGGTGCGCGTTTCCATTTAAATTAATACAATTGTTTTGTTTTTATTTGTGAAAAATATCTGAAAGAATATTGACCTATATCGATTTTCATATTCTTTAAAATACATAACAAAACATTGAAAATTTTAGTCCAATAGATGAACGGCTTTCAAAAATTTATCAGAAAAAAACTATCAATCGTCACATCTCCGTCTAGATTCGACACATAACATGAATGCTTTGCAAAACACAATTGTCTAAATGTCAACATGATGCCATTTATGACAATAAAATATATGGAGTATATTTAAGTTTTTTTGAAAAAAAAAAACAGATTTTTAGAAAGAAAAAAAGCGTTTCAATCACACACGTATTGTATAGCAAAAATAATCATTTGAAAAGCAGCTAAATGCAAATAGAAGTATGGTCTCTTCATTA
>JAKXYG010000550.1:602500-625000 GCA_025895645.1 Cardicola forsteri
AATCAATACTTAGAAGATTTTTCATATTCAATTGTAAGGAGGGTGAAATCTGAAGGCTTCATTCTTAAAGCGGCTGTTAAGATACCTCCACTTAGTCGTGCCCATAGATTACAACAAGTGGAGTTTGCTAAAAAGTACAGACATTATCCATCATCATTTTGGAGATCAATATACTTCACAGATGAGTGTGCACTATCCTACGAACCATGGACTGAACATTCAAAGGTTATTTATAGTCCTGATTTCCCACTCAACCACACTTGTACCGCTATAAAAGTTGCACATCCTTCATGTGTCAAAGGATGTTTTGCAATTAAGTACAATCAGTCTCCAAAATGGATGCGTACTAGTGGCAATTTAAACAGCGCTGAATTTGTACAAATATTTAGGGATTTGTTTCATAGCGAGCTGTCCAGAAATGCTACAGGACACTTAACAATCATCCAAGACAATGCTCCTGTGCATACTTCAAAAGTGGTAATGTGTATTTTAACATAACTTACAATTTACTATACGTTTTCTTTATTTAGACCACAAATGCTTTGAAAAGCAAAAAGCTTACTTTTATTCAACTTCCTCCATACAGTCCAGACCTCAATGTAATTGAAAACTTTTTTAGTATTTTAAAACGTGAGGTTAACCGCATGGAAACTGACGTATCATTGGAAGCGAAAATTAACCATGTAAAAAATTGCATCTCGAAGGGTTATATTGGTACGTTGATAGATTCCTACTCCAAGCGGCTTGCAGAAGTTGAACAAAAGCGTGGATATCACTTAAATTATTGACATTATTAAGTTTGTTACCTTTATTTTGTATATTTATGTATTTTAGTAGATAAAACTATTTTTTAAAACCAATTATCTGTGTTTGTTTTTAAGTTTTTATAATGGTGGTATTGTGCTTTATTGCTAAAACGAATGTTATTGTGTATTATATTAAGAATTTTTTTGCTAATAATATTAAATGTATATATATTAGTAAAGTGTTATCTAAGGTACTTATTAACAAGCGTTAGATATGTTTAAGATAAGTAACAAGTGCTACATATATTTCAATATCATAGTAGGTCAACAATGGATTCACTTTTGTCACTATCTGTATATACTAAAATTTTGTTTGTGACTGAGAACATACAAGATGAATTCACCTCACAGTTTACATCTTATATTTTTATTTGGAATTAAAAAAGGAACACTGCTTTAAATAACAATAATAATAATAATAATAATAATAACAATAATAATAATAATAGTAGAAGTAATTATAATAATAATGATAATAATAATAATAATAATGACAATGATAATAGTAATAATAATAAGTGATAATACCAATTAATAATAATAATAGTAGTAATAATAATGATAATAATAATAATAATAATAATAGTATTAGTAATAATAATAGTATTAGTAATAATAATAATAATAATAATAGTAATAATAATAATAACAAAAATAATAATAATAATAATAATAGTAACAATAATATTAGTAATAATAATAGTAATAATAATAACAGTAATAATAATAACAGTAATAATAATAATAATAATAATAATAACAGTAATAATAATAGTAATAAAAATAAGTGATAATACCAATTAATAATAATAATAGTAGTAATAATAATAATAGTAGTAGTAGTAGTAATAATAATAATAATAATAATAATAATAATAATAATAATAATAATAATAGTAATACTAGTGACCTCGTTAGTACAACCAAGAAAATTCAAATAACGAAATAAAGACCATTTTGTCCTATTACCCACCATCCCGCCGCCAACCAAATCGACTTACTAGAGCTCGATTAGTATACAAAATGTCCCAGTCGTTCGATATTTCGATGGCACGACTGTACAATTCGACGGCACGCTTCAAGTCGCCCGCTTTGAAAAATGCGTTGGCTCGATCTTTCACTTTGGTCGCTCGTTGTCGCAAGTTGGCGCGTCTGGCTGCTCGTTCGTCGGCATCTTTTGAAACGGCAGCCATGAATGCATCGACGTTGGTTTCATGAGCGTTGCCTAAACGCAATTAAAATAATTGGTTGTTCATAATTGAAATGTTATTATTATTATTATTATTATTATTGGTTTGGATAATGCAGTCACCTCTCCATTACCATTATCGTCGGGATAAACATCACCAAAGAGGGTAGTCCAAATTACCAAAAACTTGAAAAACATCAATTTTTACAACGTGCACTTAATGAACCAACACTTTTGTTGACTTTAATTGTTAATTAAACCCCAAATCAAAATTTTCCAGTAATCTCTATTAACTGCAAACGGTAAGCAATCGGACGCAAATTGAGTAATTCATTTGGACGAGAAGGCTTAGCACAAATAGGACTGAATTTATATGCTATAATGTCCGTCCAAATTATTCGTTGGCCACCTGGTCTTCTTTTCCATCCGGGTAATGGATGGAACATTGAAACTTTATCAACATTAATCATCACGCCCATGGAATCCCAAAATAATGCAGTTGAATGACGAGCCAATCAGTTTAACCGCAACCGTCTGCGAACCATCTAGCAAAATACATTACTTCAGTCAATCCTAGTTCTACATTGAATGTTTTGTGCTTTAAGGTCGAAAACAAATTTTACAGTTTGAATAAAATATTAAATTGGTTTAATAAAAAATATTAAATAACCATCATATAAAAAATAATATTAATCAATTTAAACAGTGATATTTTATAGTAAAATGTAACAATATTTTTTAAACTAAAATGTAATTTATTTATACCAGAGTCACAATTGATATTTAAAAAATAGTAGTCTGTGTTGTAACTTTACAAAATTAAATTTAATTGTATTTAAATATATTTTGTTTAAATAAAAAAAACTTAATTTAAACATAACACGGGCTAAAAAATAATTATTTTTGAACATCGCCATTTAATAGTTCTAGTATAAAGTGTTTATTTTGTTTTTTATATAATAAAACAAAGCTCATTTAAATCAATACATTATTGGTCCAAATCAATTTTTTGTTAAAAATTAGATTGCATAAAACAATATCAACACCTTAACCAAGAACATGCCATACATTCTATCAGGATCATGTTTAAAAAATTAAAACTTTATAAACATTACTTACATCCTTAGAATCTGTAGTATCCCAAATAATGTAGTTGAATAACTAGTTGGAATTTTGCAGTTACCTATTACTTCCCTTAATCACCTCCAACTGCTTTACATACAAGAAACACCTCACAAGTGCGACAAATGTAGAAAAATAAAAAAGTTAGTTGGTAATATACGGCATCAATGTAACAGTGCCATTTAATATCTTGTCAGAAATATCTCTCTTAAAACAATATCTACAAATGCCATGTATGTATATTTTTCCCTAGTCAGATAGTTACATATGACATACATAAACTTTGAGATACCTATTAAGTATCCTAGATGTATCATTGCACCCATTCACTATGACTGAAGTCCAAACATGCCGCTGTGCACTTGATTTTTAATCCGTGCTAGTCTGAATATAGAATGAATCACCACAAGTCCAAAAAACTTCATCAATTCTTCACGTCTGTTTTCAACAAGTACATTTTTTTGCGTACAAAAGAATAAAAAATTTTGTTGAAAACAAATTTAGAGATAATAAAAAGACAACTAACTGTATTAGAAGCGAATCCACACAATATTTACAGAATGGCCAACAAGAAGAAAAACAAACCAAAACTAACCATTTTGGGTAACTGTAGATTGGACAGTCTTGTTGATAATCGACTTGTCAAAACCTATTGAAAAATAGCCGGAAAAAAATTAGTCAATTCAAAATTACATTTGTTCTTTTTCTTATCCAAAATCGTGCTGGCTTCTTGACAAGCGGCTTTTGCCACTGTTTCATCGTTCGAATTCATCTTTTTTACCAAATCATACACTTGATCTACTTCATTCAACTTTTCGTCAGAAAGTGTTGGCATTTCGAACGTTTCCATAACAACAATTGCTAATTATCACAACTCAGCTGAAAAGCAAACAAAAATTAATAATTTATCTTATTTATTTAATCACTTTAAATGGTTATGGTAATCACCTCTTCATTATTCCCACATTTACAACAGTCGACTTCGACGGCTTAACAAGCATATAAGTGTGGGCCTAATAATACGACAGTCGGATTAAACCACAATCTTTAATCAGGAGTTAAACAGGCTAAATGTATAAAAGTTACGTTTCAATAAAAACAAAACTGAACAAGCATTATTTGAAGCAAAATCTCGTCGTATTCATAGATAAAGCAAGTTAATTCCATATAAACACTAAATTATCGTGTGCCGGGGTGGTCTAGCGGTAAAGCGCTCGAATTCGGACCTCGGTGGGCATGGGTTCAAATCCCATCACCGAAAGTAAAATGCGGGCCCACGTTCGGCTTCGCTAAAATGTCCACTGCTGAAAGATGTTTCTCGTAAAACATTCTAAGTAGCAAACATTAAATAATAATAATTTCTCATAATCACTCAAAAGGATGTTTTTGTGTTTATGTTTCATAATCACTAGCTGATTATTTCCGTACATTATATACTCATAGTTACCAGTTATTTAAAGTTCAATCAGTATAAAACTATATTTTAAAACATACATTTATTATTTAAATAAAAATAAGTAGTTTCGCTTCTATTGTATTGTAAATATTGGAAGCTAAAATTGAGCATGAGGTAATAGAAAGTAAAATAAAAAGAAATATATAAATTACAACACTCTTTAAAATAACAAAATAATAAAATTATTAATTAGAAAAAGTAACTAAACGATGACAAATAAAACAAATATAAAATCAATAATTAGAATAAAATATGCAACATAATACAAAGCACTGCAACAAACAAAGGTTTTAAATATTTCAGTTAACAACACACCCCTTAATGTACAGCGTACCGCGTACGTTAACTCTTTAACAATTTAAATTTTACATTCTAGGAACTTATAGGCTGTTTATATTATATTTAGTTCGTGTGATATTGAAATTTCTGTAACCATATCTCAACATTTATTAACACAATTTAAAATATTAATTTCATTAACTAAAATGGATTCAATAAATTAACTACAAAACAAACATTGAACTCAAAAAGAAAAAATTAAAAACTGTTTAAGATAATAAAAATGCACAAATGCATCGCTTTAATAAACCTAAAATATTTTAAAAACCATTTCAAAGTTTAAACCACTTCTAATACTACTTCAAAATCAAAATAACATAATTTCAACAAATACAGACCATGTAACACTAGTTTTCGAACACTCAAAAATCTGTCGTCCAGGTGTAAACAAAAGAAAAATAATAATTTAACTAGTAATAATATTTTATTTAAAAATTTTAAAATATAAAATAATGTTAAATTTTAAAAAAGTAAAGAAATGTAAGTAAAAAAGTTTTAATTAAACTAATAGTTTATTTTTTATTAATTATTATTAATATTATTATATTTTAATAATTTTCTTTATATTGTAGCTAAAAATTATAATTAAAATTAATAAACATGTCAAATTGTGAAGTTTCAGGTTTCAGGTTTCAGGTTGATACACGTGTTAAATAGGAGAAAAACTCCTTTTAGTACTCTGTTCAAAGTTATCGGATATCAAGAATAACAAATATGAATAACAAAAATGAATAAATAAAATAAAAAGATGTTAAAGGAGTTAGGTAAAATTAAGAAGAAAAAGCTTGTCGTATGCCAATTTAAATGCTTGAATGGATGGGGCTAACACAACATGTGAGGGCGTTATTCCAGGCGGAAATAACCTGTAGGAGAGGTGGTGAAGACCCATGCGGGATTGAACGCGGGGTTTAGAGAGCTTAAGAGAGTACCCTCCGAGGGTCGCTGGAAATTGTGAAAAGATGCTTAAATTGATCGGACTTGATGAGTTTGAAAACTAAGATGAGGTTGCCCCGGAGTCTTCTATCTTTCAGAGGAAAGAGGCGAAGGGTTTCCAATCGCTTAGAATAGGGGACGCTTCTAAGGGCATGCGGCAGCCTAGTAAAGCTTCTTTGGACCTTATCCAGTTTAACGATATCGGCCCATAGAAGAGGGGAAGTCACTTGAATGCAGTATTCAAGATGCGGCCTAGTGTAAAGTTGGTAAAAGAGTTGTGTACAGCTAACCGGAAGGTTCCCCAAATTGCGCCTGAAAAACTTTGTAAGACGATAACAGGTTAGAATCGCTTTATTATGATGAGACGAAAAACTAAGGGAGGGATTGAAAATGACTCCTAGATCTTTGACCGTGTCAATTTTGGTGATGTTTTGGGACTCGGGAATATGAACTGGTTCCCAGAAAATTTCCCGAAACAGAAATGGTTACACTTGGAAATGATTAGAGGGAGAGCATTGTCAAGGGACCATTGATGGATGTTATTGATATCTCGTTGCAATTGTTCAGGGTTAGAGCCCTAACTTTTGACATCATCAGCATAGAGAAGGATGTCAGAGTGAACAACCGAGGGCAAATCATTGATGTAGATAACAAAATAAGTGGCCTTAGTACTGATCCCTGGGGGACACCTGAAGTAATCTGGGTAGGGGGGGAAGATGCGTTTCCTAATTTGACACTAAACTGGCGATTAGAAAGAGAGTTGTGTAACCACTCTAAGAAAAGAGGACATATACCGAAGGCTTTGAGTTTACTAAGCAGTGCGGAATGCGGAACTTTGTCAAAGGCTTTGCAAAAGTCAAAGTAGATAACGTCGACTGATGATGAAAGTTCCAGCTTATGGGTAATGTTCTTGGTAAACTCTAGGAGGTTGGAGAGACAGGATCTCCCCGGCATGAACCCATGCTGGACTGAGCTGATAAGGTTATTATGTGTGATGAAACCCATCAGATGAGATTTTATTATTTTCTCGAGAATTTTGCTGGAACATGACAGAATACTTATGGGCCTGAAGCTATCGGGCTTAAATTTTGAACCAGACTTTTAAATTGGACGTATATAAGCGAGCTTCCAAATTGCAGGGGAGATGCCAGACTGAATGGAGCGGATAAAGATGTGGGTGAGGGAAGTAGCAAGTTCGGAGGCACATTCCTTAAGGACTCTCGGGAAGAGGTCGTCAGCCCGCGAGATGTTGATTTAAGCTGGGACAAGTACTTAAACACTAAAGAGGGAGTGATGGTAGGACTACCGGAATCGAGGGCAGGATCAGGAAGAGAGTCGATTAAAAAATCGGGATTAAAAACGGATTTAAAGTATTCCCCAAAGGTATTGCACACCTCAAGAAACGATAAAAATGAACCTGTATTATCTTTCAGCTTAAGAAAAGAGATGTTGTACCCCCGTTTGTTTTTAATAAATTTGAAGAGGAGACTATTATCCGATTTAGCATTGCTCAGGAGTGAGTAGAGTCTGAGGTTTTTAAGCCGTTTGAGACAAGCAACGGATTTACTACGAAGATCTAGGTAGCGATAAAGGAAGGAGGGGAGTCCTGATAATTTCCACTTTTGAAAAGCTATATTGTGGGACTTAATGATACGAATGATAAAGCGGGGAATTTTGGGTTTAGAACAGGTAGGGATATGGAAGAAAATAAAACGTTCTATACCTATTCAAATGGACTGACAAAAGTGGTTATATGAAGTATCTAGGTCGTTATTTGAGGGGTCCCAGTTGACTTGCCTCAGAAAGTTCTTGAGACCAACAAAATCGGCTTTGCGGAAATTAGGAATAAGCAGAGGTTGAGGCATATGGCCTACAATTGGTAAAGAGAAATGGATTTTGAGGGCAAGTAGAGTGTGATCACTCTTACCCAAAGGGGGGAAATGGATAATACTGTCTAATAACGAGGCTTTGTTTGTAAAAACTAGATCTAGGTAGGAGGGGGAGCTGCCAATCCTAAACCTGGTAGAAGAGCAAACGTGTTGGTAGAGTGCGTGCTCTATACTAAATTGGAGGAGCAGGGCATCAAAGATTTTAGAGGAGCAGCTGAAAGAGTCCCAATTAATGGAAGGAGCGTTGAAATCACCCATCAGAATATGGTAGTGATGTTTGGTTGTTAACACAGAGTAAAGGTCTTGGAAAAGGGACCTATTAAAAGCATCCGGGAGGGAGGGGGGACGATAAAGAATAGAGAAGAGGGAGTTCTTTAGAGGAGAGGGAGATCGCAACAGAGAGAAGATCGTATCCATGTTGAGAATCGTCCAAGAAGGGAAGGGAGAGAAACTGATGTCATCCCCGATATAGAAGAGACAACCCCGCATCTAGAGACCCTTGAGTCACGTCGGACAACATTGTAGCCATGGATTAGTAGTTCATTATCATGTACATCATCTGACAACCAAGTTTCAGTGACGGCTTGACATGGGGTTTAGAATCATTAGCCAGGCTGGTTAATTCGGTAAGCTTATTCGACAGACTAAAAGCGTTGGTATAAAAAATATTTAGTGGGACGGGGTTGGGGAGGGCAATAACGGTCTTGATTCTTTTAGGCGATGGTAAAATGGGACGCGACTCCGGGGCGGAAAGAGAAAATCCTGGGCAGTGGAAAGGGGAGTGGTATCCTTTAGCTTAAGAGGGGTAAGCTTAACTACCGGGATGGCCGCGAGTTTGGGACAAGTGCTGAGGGGTAAGACAGGAGATTTACCCAACCTATCAGCCGTAGGATGGTCCTTATGGAGACGGATCTCAGAAAAATTTTTGCGAATTAATGGCCACATGCTTAAAATATCAGAAACGACGCATGGGGTACCGCTGACGATGATAGGAGGGAAGGTATGGGGACGCTTACAGGACATACGTGTTATCTTAGCTACGGGGGCTGACGGGAGACAGGAATTGATCAGCTCAGAGACAATGTCCTTGTAGTTGGTAGCTGTCTCTGGGATCCCTCTGACTATTAAATTATTCTCCCGGCGTCTATAGCAAATTGTTTGGCTGCAGATAAAATTTCATCCTGCGACAGTCTAAGGACGGCTTTTGTAGTTGGGAGCTAAGAATCCTTGACAGTTGTTGAAAGATACCCTACTGAGTCTTTAAGGGAACTGATATTATCAGACTGTTTCGTAGATACGATCGAAAAAGATTCTTGGAGTGCAGCGAGCGAGTTTTTAAGGACTAAATTACTGGATTGGATTTCTTTGACTAAATTAAGTAGTTCTGAAATAGAACAATTCCTTGGGTCAGAAGACTTAAGGTTCTTTACCCAAAGGCAGTTGATACAGTTGAAATTGACGCTACTGTTGGCTAAATCTGCATAATTGGAATGTGAAAGACCAGTACACACCAGGTGTTACACCCAGAACAAAACATACCGGACTTGACCGACTTCCACACCCCCGTCTTCCACAAAGTGCGGTTTGGGAGGTCATCATTAAGTTGAAGAAACTGAAATGATTGCTGAAATAAAATAAAGCAAATATCACAATGCAGAGCAAAGTGATAATCAGTTAAAGAATTAATAAAAACGTTTCAAATACGAATCATGCAATTCGCACTCGTTCAATCAGCTGTACAACTCAGGTTGCACAAATGACACAAATACCAAATACCAAAAACGTTACTTTTAAAAGTACGATTTATAACCGAACCGATTAAAAAAATAGGCAACACTGATGCACACAAACACACTAAAAACACTAAAAACAGCAAAACACCAAAAACACCACAAACAAATAACAATGCCATGAAACACGTAGCAAGCGCGTTAACAATAAGCAACTTTTGGATTAGCACGTCACGCAAAGGTACCGCAGTGATTCGATTCGTTATAGATTTTGGATAAACAATTTCACGGTTATTTATTATTGCTATTTCAGGATTTTAGGATATTTTACGAGTTGAGTAGGCCAAAACGCCTTTTATTACTTAGTTCTCAAATTGTTTTGAGTTTTCAAGAGGAAAAAATAAAATGGATAGTGAGGTAAAGGGGGATTAGTCACAGAAAAAAAATTGAAATCAAGATAAAATCAAGGTAGATAGTGGAAGTTAGAAATTATAGAAAACAAGCAAAAATTATAAATATACAAAAATAATAGTAAAACAAGTACCTATTACAATGCAAAAAACACTATAATAATCTTCAAAATAGAAGAAAAGAGAATATGATAAATATCGCTCCAATGGACAAGTAGCGTGACGTGCGCCTCACCTCACCTCTCTATTATTTATAATCTTCTCTTTATTAGGTAGTACATAAAGTGTAATTAAGCACTAAAGATAGTGTTTAATGTCAAATTTCATGCATGTTCCTAATTTGTAATGAGTTCGCTTTTGCCTTGGACCGCTCTTATTATTGTTGCTCTTTATAGAAAGATATGAACGTTGATGTTTAAGCGTTTAAACAAATTTATATTATTTTATTTTATAATTTTGGTGTACATTTATTGTTTTGTCGTTTAATGTACACAAGAATACATTAATGTTTTTTATTTCTGTTTTCTGATGATAACTTCAGGTATATTCAGGTATATTCACGAGTTAAGTAAAAGAAAACAAGGTTTTTTGGTACTGGTTCAAAATATCAGGTATCAACAAAAATAAATCTCAAAAAAATTTTGTTTATAAATTTGGAGTTATAAATAAATATATATATATATATATATATATATATATATATATATGTAAATAAGAATATAAAATTTAAGTATAATCATGGAGAAAATAATTGTCATACACCGATTTAAAGGAGTCAACAGACGATGCTGTAACAACGTGGTATGGTAGAAGATTCCACGCGGATATGACCCTATACGAGAAATGGTTTAATTGAGACCGGGATTTAACTTTTGGTTTGGATAACTTAAAAGGGTGCCCCCTTCGAGAATCGTTAGCAGGGATGAGAAGATGTCCGATAGCATGCGACCTTAATTTAAAAACTAGTATGAGGTCACCCCGGTGGCTTCTATCTTGCATAGGAAAGATCTTAAGAGATTTTAAACGGTTAAGGAAACTTACATTCTTAAGCTGTCTGGGGATTTTAGTAAATCTGCGCTGAACTTTGTCTAAAATCTTAATGTCTGCCTTTAGGGAAGGGAATGTAACTTGGATACAATATTCTAAATGCGGTCTGATGTATAACTGGTAGAGTAGCCGTGAACAACTCATAGGGATATTACCAAGATTACGTTTAAAAACTTGGTGAGTTAACCTCTTAGATGCCGCTATCCTGTAGGTGAGGAGGTCAGGAGTATGGTAACCAAATTCTAACTGAATTTAGGGGTTATCTTTGACCACTTCCTAAACTTATACCGTTTAAAATGCAACCATTGGATATAAATCACACTTTAAAATCAAAATGGAAAAAAATTAATTAATGTTTATTGCTTTAAGTAATGCAAATTGTTTAATAATTTTATATAACAATACAACTATTCCAGATATTTGGTAAACATGTTACTCAGATAGTGAAACCTTATGCATTACCCAAAACTGGTTCTATAAAAGTAAATAAAATTTGTTTGCTTATTGCTTTAATAGAAGTAGTTTTTAATAGACAAAACAGGTACTATTATAAAATACATAATTAATAGTATCTAATATTGATACAAAAAAAGCAAAAAAAATAATTAGATGTATTTAGTTCGTTCAAAATAAATTTTGGTTAGCTTCACTTGCGAGGTGAGGCGCACGTCACGCTACACGTCCATTGGAGCGTTATTAATCATTTTCTCTTTTTTTTTGAAAATTATTGCAGTGTTTTTACGTTGTAATACGTAGCTTGTTTTATTATTACTTTAGTATATTTCTAATTTTTACTCGTTTTCTATAATTGTTAATTTCCACTATCTACCTTGATTTTGTTTTAATTTCAAATATTTTTTTCTGTGATTAATCCACCTTTACCTCACCATCCATCTTATATTTCCCCCTAAATCTTTCTGATATCATTAATAAATAGAACCGAGGATCAAAAGGAGTTTTAGTTCTACTCAACTCGTGTATCAACCTGTAACCTGTTCATGAGTACTGAAGTGCATGAAATTAGTCAAAAATCTTCTACATTTGTTGGCTGTTTGGTCTTGGGTACTGAAACAATTTTTGAAGTTCTCCACGTTTTGATGATTTTAATTCTGTGTACAGAAATAGTTATCATCTGTGTAAACGAAAAGAATATTGTGAGCAAACACCGTTTTATCATTTGCACATTGAGATCATTAAAACTTGACAAAATGAAGCATTCGGAGTTTTATAATAATATTTTAAAATTATATATAAAATTATATAATAGGGTATTGGTATATCAAGTTTATCACTTAGCTTTATAACTGTTTTCACAATATTGTTTTAAACAAAATGTGAGATAAAAGAGTTTACATCAAGTAGAGTGGAAAAAACCTTTATTATTATTATTACATTAAGGTTTAATATTTCACTAGAGATACATTCAGCGTAAAATACATTTTTACCATTAATAAATAAAAAACAACATTAAAAAAGTAGAACAAATAATAGAAACCAAATGAAATAAAATGTCATGTTAATAAGTACAAACATAATAAATACAATAAAACTTGTGATTAAAATTAAAATAACTATACCTTAAATGAGTTATTATAAGGGACAGTTTAAATAAATGCATGGTTAGAATGATTCCTACTTTGATAAGTTTGTTAGAAATTCAATTTTGCTTGATTTTGGATTGATTAATAAATATGGCACACATTAGTTTTTGTTTTGATTAGTTTTGGCTTTCATGTGCACAAATGTTTGCCTTGTTTTTCTAAAGGATTTAGATCTGTTTAAAACTAAATGTAGTAGGTGAAAGTTATTGCTTTTAATCCTTGAAGCTAATTGTATACAGAATTTTAAATGTTTATTAACAATATTATTCAATAAAATAGAATATTTGATCCCTGCAGATTTTGATTTCAATGATATACATCTTTTGGAAACAACATAATCTTATTTTAATAAATCAGAAAAAATTACGGATACAGTAAAAATAGAAACGGAGACAGTACTGCACCTTGTGGAACTCCATGATTATTTTCTGTTAACTATGATTTAGTAAGGCTAATTTGTGTAAACTGTTTTCTTTATAAGAAATAATTTCGTAGCCAGTTTAAGATGTAGTCGGGTGTTTCAAATAGTTCGAGACGTTGAATTAATTGTTTTCTTAATACACTATTAAAAACAGATTTATAATCAAAAAACGTACATTATATTAAACATTTTCCTTTGTCAGTCCAGAGTAGAATAATTATTTTTATAAGCAAATTGATAATAATTAAAAGTGTTATTAATATTATTCCGGTTAATATTAGGATCATTGTAGGAGCAAAAGTAGAAATTATTGACACAAATTTGAATAAAATTAATAATATTTTTTTAAATAAGGCTTTATTTGTTTCACTTAAAACATTTTTTGTATACCAACTCTTATATCTGCAAAATCTTTTTAATATTTTCAATGCATTGTTTTTGTTGGTGTTTCTATCAAATATAAAAATTACAAAAAATTACAACTTAATCAAAATTTATGATATTTTTATGCTACGTTAATTTTTTTAAATGCAGTAACATTAGTGTTAAACGTCGTAAAAATAATTTCATGCGTTAAATTTAATTAGACTTCAATTTATTGCAAATAATAAATATTTGAAACCAATTCAAAATGAACTACTTTTCAGTAGTAATTCACTTTCAATTAATTATTTTCTAATTATTAAAAAGTTAAGAATAAACATTTTTTTAAATAATAATTTTTTATATATGTAAAATATAAATCATTTTAAAAATAATAGTAATTAAATTTATTAGTAAATTATTTAATTTACATTTTAATATTTTAATTTAAAATGCAAAAAATATTTATCTTATATAATTTGTTTATTTTATTATATTTTGTTTTACAACATCAATATTTTTATCAATGTAAGGTAATTGTAATTGTGTTGACAAATAACATTTTAATTTGATACTAGTGTGTCGTTTACATGTTAACATTGTGAGGTTTTTATGATGAATTGTTAAAATGTAAATGTGTTATATTTAAAAAGTAAGAAATAATGTATATTTAATTTAAATAAGTAAAAAAATTTAATTGTTAATGCTTTAAAAATGAATTAGGTGTAATGTTTTATTGAATATATGTTATATATATATATATAACCTATTGTTTTCAATAGAAATTTTGTTAAACGTTCTATATTTAAAAAAATTTTAGTTAACGTTATTTTTTAAATTACATAAACATTTAAACAGTATAATAATAGCAAAATATAACACAAAAAATTGTATTAAATATTTAATTCTAAAATAAATGATTAAAATTTTACAACTTTATTAACAATATTATATTTTTAGTTTTTTTTTATTAAGATATGGCTTTATTTTTTTATAAGATTAAGAAATTTTATTTAATAGTTTTTTCAGTAATATAAAATACATAAAATGTAATTATTTTTAAAATTGCAATTAAAAAACTGTTGAAATGTTATATATGTTCACAAAATATAGATAAATTATTAAAGTTATGTTTAATTTAGTTTAAGTATAAAGTATAATTATACTTATTTTTAAAATTGTAGTAACCGAACAACATAGATATAAAATTGCTTAATTTTTAAAATGTACATTATTTTAAAATTGTACAATTTAATTACAATAATAGCAACAAAAGTAAAACATACAAATAAAAATGTGAAAACCATATATATATATATATATATATATATATATATATATATATATATATATATATATATATATATATATATATAACCTTTAAAACTTTAAATGTTTAATTATAAATTACACTAAATATTTTGATTTAGTAATTAAGTGAGGCTTTATACTAAATTTGTATTATATATTTTGTTTATTTTGTAAATAAAAATTGTGTTTTTATAAGTTTTTTTATATGTGTTGCAATTAGAAGTTTCTTAATTTATAAAATTAAATATAAAATAAACAATGAACAATATTTTTAAACAATTAATTGTAATTTTAAATTAATTAATGTATTTAATTACTCCCCAATTTCAGCATACTTATTAATGTTACGCTTTAGCAAATTAAAATAAATTTACCAATATTGATCTTTTAGATTGTAAACTAGTAACATTATCATAATTTTATGGTTTTTATTTATTCGAAACACGGTAAATTATTGTAAGACATACTCTACATAATTCCGCTAATTGTTTAGGCGAAAATCCATATTTTAAAATATTTTTATAATATGGTGTTCATTGTTATTAAAGTAGTAATTTTTTTTATTGTTGGCATTTATTTTACAGAACGAAAACAGATAAGGTAATTAAGGGGATGTTCAAGATGAATTGTAATTATAAGTTTAAAAAATTAGATTAATGAAAAAAATTAATTAATTATTTTGTAAACACATTTTCAAGTAATTAAATTTTATTTTTGATTTGTATTACGACCTTACAATTAGATCATATTTGAATGTAACATAGAAGTATAAATTTTAATTAATAAACATTGTTTATTTTAATAAAATTAAGCACGCAAATTAATAAAAGACCAACCACAACAAAAGTGAAGGAATTTTAACTAATTATCCACGTTTATATGTGTTGTTTTTTACTAACTCGACATTTTTTAATAAATATTTCTAAGTAAATATAAAGCAACTATTAAGTACTTTACATTATTTTAAATTTTTAATATTTATTTTTACGAAAAACGATTGCAAATAACAAATTAATTTAATTTTAACATTAATTTTTTAAGGATTATATATATATATATATATATATATATATATTAAAATTTTAACAGTTTACAAAATTGTAAACTTTTTAAAATTAATATTTTATTAAATTTAATTACATAGCATGTTTGTTTATTTTTTATTTTTTTAAGCGATTTTACTTGTTAACAAACCTATTTTTAATTTTTTATATGTTATTTTTAATTAATTTTTGTTTATTTTAATTAAAATATACACTATTTAATTTAGCAACAATTAACAAATGAATAATGTAATTAATTTTAATGTAAAGTTACATTGGCGGTATTAAACTTGTTGTTAGATAAACATAAATTTGGGCCTATTATTATTGGCGTTACTTTTGGGTCTATGTTTAGTGGCACTAATATGTTTTCCTTGTTAAACCCAAAAACATAAAAACGGTTTTATTTACTAAACATTGTAGCATTTGTTTACAAAAATAATTAACTACTTTAAAATTATATATTTTTATTTTATAAAAATAAATATTTAACAATTTTAAAGTACAGAATAACATTTAGAAATAATTTGTCCTACTTAAAAATAATACATATAATTTTAAATATTTTAAAAATTTACAATTTTATTTAATTTTTGTGATTGTAAAAACTATAATTAGAGTATATATTAAGATAAATATAAAGTATTACATTTTATTTTATATTATTATTTTTTAATTATTACCTATTGTTTTTATATTAATAAAAAGTACAATTTTGCTATATGTTGATATTGTTATGGAAACAATAACAAAACATTATGTAAAAAATGTTTACATGTTGCTTTAGGGACAAAAAACTTCAAATTAAAGTAAAAGGTCTAAGATGCTGGATTTACGTATTGATTCTAATTTTACGTTAGTAAATGCCCAATTGCTGAAAAGTATTTTCCAAAAACGAAGGAACAAATCATGTTTATATATTATTCTTATTACTAAAATAGTGTTGCAAAAACGTTTTTTACATTTTATCTACTTGGATAATTAACACAATATTTTATAATTTATAAACGTTATATTGATTTTTATTACTGTTTTATTTATATTACCCGCATATTTCCCAAAACAAATTAAAAATATATTTAAAGTACTGTTTATCGACTAAACACTGTTATCAATTGGACATGTAAACAACCTAACGTAATCTGTTTACATTTAGTTTTATTACTTTTTAAATACACATTATGCAATTATTATACCAAATATAAACCTATGTTTTATAACTCTTCCGTAACCGGTTCCGTTCCAAGTTTTAAAACAATTGTACATATTTTTTTTGTTATCATATTGTCCTATGCTTTTAAAGCAAAAAGGTTTTGTAATAGTAATAATAATAACAATAATAATAATAATCTGCGTATTTTTATTTAAAAACCGGAGACTAGCGTTTGTTTTGTATTAAATTACATAAAAAATATGTCAACATATTTTAAAACAAAATAATAACAATATACAATTTAAAGTTTGTTTTATTTTTATTAAGAAACGATAAACCAATTTTTTAAAGTTTTAATAGTTTAGTTTACAAGGTCGTTTTGTGAACAACTACTTTTCCCCCATTTCGATGTTTTGGTTAAGTTAGAGTTGTTTAGACACAACAGATTGAAACCAGATTTTTTATTCCAAAAACTATATATATATTGTCATTAAATGACCCTATTTAGTAATCATTTTAAAAAAGTTTAAATATATTTGTACTTTGAGAATTTTAAATAATGTTACACGTTAGTATTTACCACGTTTAAATTATTTAAAAAAATACTCAAATGTATTATTTAGTGTTTAAAAATGTGATAATGGCTAAATGTACATTTCGTGTTAATTGAATAATGAAAGAATGCCTTATTTTATTCAAAACACTTTTAACAAATACGCGGACGTTGTATGATGATTGAATCCAATACTCGTTACTTGGGAAATATTTAGTCATTAGTTATTTGCTCACATAGAGAAAGCGAACAGACTAAAACCAGGGTTTATTCAGTCACATTAATAAAACATCATCAATTCAATATAATTATACAAATTACAGTATTTAAACGAACAAGCAAATACAACTTACAAATTACAAAAATGTGTTGCTCGTTTATTTTAAGGAAAAATTAATAATAATAATAATAATAATAATAATGTTTAATTAATTGGTTATAACAGGAAAATGTTATACATTAAGTTGTTTTTAATTAATTTTCATAAATCAAACTTGCTACACACTGCTTTTTAATTACATTTAAACAACCGGATACTATTCCACTTACGCTTATTTTTTATCAAAGTTGCATGTAAATGTATACCATAGTTGATTTAAAACGTATACAGATAACAGCCATTATTCAAAGAATGGCCACACCTTATTGAACAAAACAACAATAGTAGTGTTTTAACTATATTATTTTCAATTCTTTTTTATTGATTAATGAATTGTATTGTTTAATAGTTATTGATTCTACTTATTCCATTTTAAAGTATTGACAATGATTACTTTTGCATTATTTAAAAAATATTGAAAGTTTCTTAAACGTTCGTTACCTTTTTGTATGTTAAAGTAAATAATTTCAAGAAAATGTTAAAAAAACTAATTGTTGGTTTGTATTTTAAACCGATAATTATTATTTTGTAAAAAAGCATTTTTGTATATTGCTTTATACACAATTAAGCATCGGTTAATTTGTAATACAATGTTTGTTACACAAGCTTTTTAATAAACAAAAATTATTTATTGTTATTTTTTAACCATTGCTTAAAATATTTTTACGGGAAATGCATCTTTCAGCAGTGGACATCTTAGCAAAGCCGAACATAGACCTGCCTTGGTGTCAATGATGGGGATCGAACCGACTCGAGCGATGTAACGCTAGACTACGTCGCTTAGGCGGATGAGTGCAAGCATACATCCGGGATACTTAAAAGGTATCTTAAGGTATACGTATACCATATGTAGTCCTTGGGATAAAGGAGATAATAACCTTGGCAAAAAATCAGACAACCTCGTCAATTTTTGGCGAACAGTGGCGACGTCACAAGGATGCCGTCTATTAGACAAGAAACTTTTACTTTTGTTACACTTATGAAACCGTTGAAATCAGTTGTTTTTAACATGCCGAACAAATGAAGAATTAATGACAACTGCTCTGGATGATCTAGCGGTACAGCGATCGACTCGAACCTCAGTAGATTTAATCTCCACCACCGGCCCACCAAATGCGGACTCGCATTTAGCTTCGTTTAAGTGTCCACTGTTGAAAGATGCGCGTTTGCCGTCAACATAAACAAAGTTGTCAAAAAAAATCCTTTTTTTGAATAAAAATTCATGACCATATGACAGTTTGTTGAAACAATTGAAATAAAAATATTCCATTTCAATAACATATATTTTTTATTTTCATTTCTTCTTAATGCGGTCTTGGAACCAACTAGAATAGAGCTCCATTTAATTTTGTCTTGACTGATTAAATGTTAAATGGAAAATTAAAAAAACAAACATTTTTAATACTTTGAATGTTTTGCAAGAAACATTTTTCAGCAGTGGACATTTTAGCGAAGCCGAACGTAAGCCAGCATCTAATGCCAGTTGTCGAACTCAAACACATGCCCAACCAGCTACAATTTAATTTTACTCTTGCCGTTTGAATATTTTACAAGCAACAACAAGTAGATATTTAGCAAAGGCTCCACATTTAGTGCCAACTGTGATAGTCAAACCCATGTAAATTCAACTAATCGACGGTAAAACGTAATCACATATTTACTCGACTCCGTTTTGTGCCCTTCAACACCACCACCAACAACAACATATTTTGTCAACAATCCTGGATGGGCATCGGGGTTCGAATCCAACCATCGGGACTAAATGATGGCCCACGTTCGGTCTCGCTTAAATGTCCATCGCTGAAAGATGCTTATTATATTATATTATAATACAAAACCCTTTTGCTTTAAAAATAAGCATGGAGCAATAAGACAACAATTACAGCAAAACAACAATAACAAAGTCTCGTTGGCGTTAAATATTCTGCAAATCGAAGATTGCGCTTTCTTTTGGCTTTCACTCAACCTTGTCATCTGATAACTTTGCCATCTAGAAACGTTGTTTGCCGGAATGACGTCATTTTTCATTGTTTCCGCAGCAGTATAAATTTTTACAGAGGCCAGGTTGCCAACTTTGCGCGCTTAAACCCTCCTCCTTTATCCAGGCTTGGGACTGGCTAGATTGAATCATTTCTAATCCAAACTAGGTGGAGTTAATTATTTCTAATCCAAAATATTCAAAGTAGCAAACATAAATAAATAAATAATTAACATTCAATATGTCTTATAGGATGCAATCATCATGTCCAATCATCACGCTCCTATCATGTCGTCATTCGACCTCAAATCGACAATTGTTTCAAACGAACATTCGTCATTGACGTCGTCCATCACCGCCAGCGACGTCGGCCAATATTTGTTGGATCACAAATTCTATTTGACCGCCCTCGAATATCATTTCGAACAACTTGAACGTGGCTTGTCCATTCGGACACTTCGCGACTTTTTTGACAATTCCAACTTTTTGCAACAACTCAGTGCACCATTCAATGTCGATCAAATATCATTGTCGGGTAGTAGCGTTGCCCAATTGCTTTTTATGTTTGTTGACAAAATATGTTGTTGTTGAATTGCAAACAACAACGTTTCTAGATGGCAAAGTTACCAGATGACAAGGTTGAGTGAAAGCCGAAAAAAGCGCAATCTTCGATTTGCAGAATATCTAATGCCAACGAGACTTTGTTGTTGTTGTTTTGCTGTAATTGTTGTCTTATTGCTCCATGCTTATTTTTAAAGCAAAAGGGTTTTGTATTATAATATAATATAATAAGCATCTTTCAGCGATGGACATTTTAGCTAGACCGAACGTGGGCCATCATTTAGTCCCGATGGTTGGATTCGAACCCCGATGCCCATCCAGGTTTGTTGACAAAATATGTTGGTGGTGGTGGTGGTGGTGGTGTTGAAGGGCACAAAACGGAGTCGAGTAAATATGTGATTACGTTTTACCGTCGATTAGTTGAATTTACATGGGTTTGACTATCACAGTTGGCACTAAATGTGGAGCCTTTGCTAAATATCTACTTGTTGTTGCTTGTAAAATATTCAAACGGCAAGAGTAAAATTAAATTGTAGCTGGTTGGGCATGTGTTTGAGTTCGACAACTGGCATTAGATGCTGGCTTACGTTCGGCTTCGCTAAAATGTCCACTGCTAAAAAATGTTTTTTGCAAAACATTCAAAGTAGTAAAAATGTTTGTTTTTTTAATTATCCATTTAACAAAAATAAATGAAGCTCTATTCCAGTTGGTTCCAAGACCGCATTAAGAAGAGATGAGAATAAAAAATATATGTTATTGAAATGGAATATTTTTATTTCAATTGTTTCAACAAACTGTCATATAGTCATGAATTTTTATTCAAAAAAATGAAATTTTGTTAACAACTTTGAATGTTTTGACGGCAAATGCGCATCTTTCAACAATAGACACTTAAACGAGGCCAAACGTGGGTCCGCATTTAGTGGGCCGGTAGTAGAGATTGAATCCACTGAGGTTCGAGTCGATCGCTAGACTACGGCGGCACTGTCAGAAATAGATAATAAATTGAGGAAAAAAGTATTTTCTATATTGTTTTCTTAAAATATTCTTTGCAATTGTAGTGTAAATGTTTAGAAACTAAATTGTATCTTGTATTGATTTATCTGTGTTTTTTTAACTGTCTGATTGCTTTACGGCAAAGTTTTAAAAGAAGATCCACATGGTGACACTCTAGTATTGTTGGAAGCTGCAATATACCTTTCCATTTGTATATGCTATTCTGTTTATTCGCATTTCAAATCTTTCAGAAAATGCGTGTTGTATCAAAGTGACACTGTTTTTATTAAACCAAATTGTCTTTTGATGATAAAGGATTTATTATATATATTGTATATATATATATATATATTTATATATATATATATATATATATATAGAGAGAGAGAGAGAGACAAAGGGAGTACAGATGACATTTAAGTTAGTACAACTTACAAGCATGCACAAACACAAACATTACGACCAAGCTAAGTTCAATGTAGTGACGAACTGCTTTTGTGCACACAAAGTAGGTTTTAATGTGCGAATATAAACAGATTCGACGATTTTCAGCATGCCAGGGCGGTACAGTGCTCGAATTTAGACCTCAGTGGACATGGGTTCGAATCCCATCACCGGCACTAAAATGCGGGCTTCGCCAAAATGTCCACTGCCGAAAGACATGTTTCTCGTAAAACATTCCAAGTAGCAAAAACATAAAATAAAATAAATATTTGGCAATGACGAGAAAATACGAATTGAATTCATCTTACAGTTTATGTCCTCCTTATATTTTTAGTTGGTATTATAAAGGGAACCGCCAATGCTTTAAAAACTTTTAGCGTTGATGCTTTACTTTTTGATGTCCCACCTGCCTAAATTGGTCCATTTCTTATTCGTTTGACAAAGAGCTTTTTGTCTAGATGCTCTACAATGTCCATTTTGTTGATACAACACTGGACTCGAACTTGGCGTGGACACGGGTAGTAAATGCGCCCCCCCCATCTCACTTTTTTCCGACGTCGTCAATGAACATGTGCATTTTAAAACTTTCAGGCGAATGTCCAAGTATTTCGTCTTCGATGGATCTGTCAGATTTGGGAAGAGTTTCGGACGATGTCAACGGTTTTGAAGAAAAGGTAAAAGGTAAAAAACCAATTGTTCACTTTTGTCAAATTCTTTTTGCTATAACAATTGAATTGATTGAATATTGTTCAAAATAGGTCGATGAATTAGTGGAA
>JAKXYG010000550.1:630000-682500 GCA_025895645.1 Cardicola forsteri
GCGACACTTTTTTTGTATCTAGTCTTTATTTTGTAATGAATTTATTAAATTGTAACTACGCAGCATATATACATATATACTTGTGTGTACTAGAATCGTCAGTAAAACATACCAATACGCAATTATTCAATCAATCGTCAAATACAACAATAATGCCACACGAATATCGAGCAATGGCATTTCTGATCAATCACTTTTTGTTGGAACAAAATTACCGACTGACCGCCATTCACTTTGCCGAAGAATGCGAAGCCAACGGTTTGCTAAATTTGGATTCATGGACCGATGTAATTAAAAATGGGGGGGAATTGTTCTTAGTTTGATTATTATGTTTCAGGATGATCTAGCGTTACTAGAACTCAACTTTGATCTTCGCCGCCGGCACCAAATGTGGGTCCACGTTCGGCTTTGCTAAAATGTCTATTGCTAAAAAATGGGTTTTCGTAAAATATACAAAGTGGTAAAAATAAAATAATTCTTATTTAATGCATAGCGATTGCTTTTTGGCTGCAGTTTCTAGACGCTAAATTTGAAAATATTCATAATTGTAACAAAGTTTTCATTTCTTTTTAAATTTAAGTTGGTGACGTGATCACCTCTTCATTGCTTTCCATATTTATACGGCATATAAAAGATTGACTTCGATGGCTTGGTAAGCGTAACAAACGTAGAAGAATAACAAAGTTTCTTGGCTACTATTCACAAACATTGACGAGACCGCTTGATTTTTTGTCAGGGCTACTTATGATATACCGTAAAATACCTTATACGTATCCTGGGTGGATGCTTACACCGAACCGCTGCGGCGAAAACCCAGTTGTACCGCTATGTACTCACACCCTGCTGTTATTAGTCTAGATTGAGACTTTATAAGCATTGTTCAAATCCTCAGGATCATTATCATTCCAATTACGTTAAACATTTTCATAATTATAACAAAAGTGGGAAAATATTGAAGTTTCTTGGCCAACAATTGTCATCTTTGTGAGGAATTCTTAAATATCAAAGAGTTTCTTATACCTTTTTACGTATTTTTTGAATATTATACTTGAAATATTTTTCAGCAAGTAGACATTTAGAAAAAGTTTCTATAAGGACTCACATTGAGTGCTGGTGGTAAGACTCGAACTTATTCGCGGCAACATTTTTAAACATTGATATATATCCATAACATTGATATGTATCCAATTGACCAACAATTTCATGTTTATTTTATTTTGTATTTAATTTTCTAATATTCTTTAACCAATAATGTTTTAAATTTTTTGGCTGTAATAATATCAAAAAAGTGAAGCTAGTAGTTGCTTATATTATTTTTTTAAATGTTTGCTACTTTGAATGTTTTACAAGAAACATTTTTTAGCAGTAGACATTATAGCGAAGCCGAACGTGGGCCCTCATTTTAGTGCCGGTAGTGGGATTCGAACCCATGCCTACCGAGGTCCGAATTTGAGCTCTGTACCGCTAGACCACCCCGGAACATTATATTATACAAAACCCTTTTGCTCTAAAAATAAGCATGGGGCAATAAGACAACAATTACAGCAAAACAAAAATAACAAAGTCTCGTTGACATTGAAGATTCTGCAAATCAAAGATTGAGCTTCTTTTCGGTTTTCACTCAACACTATCATCTGTGTAACTCGGTCATCCAGATACGTGTAATCACTTCCTTACCGTTGTTTGCCGGAATGACATCCTCTTGATTGTTTCCGTAGCAGTATAAATTTTTCACAGAGGCCAGGTTGCTAATCTTGCGCGCGCAAACCCTCCTCCTTTATCCAGGCTTGGGACTGGCTAGGTTGAATTATTTCTGATTCAAACTAGGCGGAGTTGTAGTTACTTAAGGTAGCACTAAAATTGGTAAATTATTCAAGTTTATATTTAATACTGGACTTCAAAGCGATACCTTAGGGCATTGAACAATTAACAGTGTTCTAGTTTATATTTCTAAAAATATAACATAATTTTTATTGTACATTTGAAATTAATGCATTTTTAGTCATACAAAGTGCAAAATTCTTGATTAAAATAAACGTCACATTTATACAATTGTCTCCAGACAATGCAAACCCTGACGTAATTGTAATTTTGTTAAATCATTTTAAAATATCATATAAATAGTTTGAGAAATAAAAACATCGATTAAGTAAATTAATGATGCAATGCAAAATGAAATTTCATAACATTAGATTAAAAACACGTATGAGCCCCTGCATCAACGTGTGAAAACTTGTTTGAAAACAACTATTACCTAAATTATTAAAAATGTATTACTTTTATTATCTTAAAATATTACTATTGTTATCTTTGAATTAAATTAGGATTGTATAGCGATATGGGTATAAAATTTTGGTTTTTGTAAACTATTTTACTTATGCTACTAAGATAATGTTTAACAAATGTTTTAGCACAACTTAGATGTGCTTTATATAATTAAATAATGTCACATAAACGAATCAATTGTGCTGCATTGATTTTGACGACAGTCGGTTTATCTGCTCTATGGGGTTTTCAAGGGTAATAAATTACAATTATCATAGTCACTTGAGTAATAAATCCGTTTGGTTTGAACCAACCAGAATCACTGTAGAATTGTATGTTCGTTGTTATACAAACTTGAGCACTTGTTCTTTTTTAGATTTTAAACTAAAGCCCTCCCTATCCATTGCAACAGATCTTGTCAATATTAATTACTTACAACACAACCGATTTATACGAACTATTTGTATTCAGCCGAAAAAAAGGTTAATATCACGAAAAGAATTAACTAAATTTGACAACACCCTAATTATATTATTGATTAGCGCTTGTTTGTTTTTATTTTCAAATTACGCTTAATAAAAACATGTAGTCAACTTGACGGAACATGTTGAAAAAATGGGTGTGTGTCTACAGGGTTTGTATTACCAATTGATCAATATTATTTAAATAATGGAATCGTTTTACCATTTCTATTGCATTACATACGAAAAATATAGACATATTTATAATGACGGCAACATGAGTATTATTTGACAAGTATTTTCAGTATTTAAAAAGGTATGGCGGGCTTTCGAATGGCTGCGCTACATTATTTTTTGATATAATACAAATTGAGATTTTGTTTTAACAGAATTGAAGGCTATTATTATTAAAATCAAATATTGCAATCAATTTATCATTTGTAACTGATACATTTTTCTTTCGAAAATAAGACTGAAAAACCACATTTAAACATAAAAAGAAATATTATCATAGTGGCTTCCAACGTGCTTTAAAATCAGTTATATTAGAAAATAGGTCACTGCTGCTTTTTTCGTCATTCAATGCATGAATGATCGTCGACATAATTGATAATTTATATCTACTAATTAATGCAAAAATTCATGTTTATAGTTGTTTTATATTGGTTGAAGAATTGTGGTTAATAAAATAAATGGACGATGCTTTAATTTGTCTAAATGTAATTCTGTACTTTTGTATTAATTTTTTTTTGGTTAATGGCATTAATTATGTGTTAGGTATGCACCTATATGCTGAATGAAATATCGAAATTTATGTCATCCAGCATATTAAAAATTAAGAATTCTTTCGTCTATCAGTCAACTTTGTCATTGGGACTGTGCTTTTACTGTATTGTTGCTGTCTACTGCGGTACAGCACTCCACTCAAACTTGGATGCTACTGTCGGCAGTAAATGCGGAGCCTTTGTGTTTTGCTTTGCCAAATATCCGCTTTTCTGTAAAAAAAAACGTGTTTTCGATTAAACATTCAAACATCATGCTTTAAAAGCTAAACTGTCCAATTTTGGCCTCTAGCCTACCTTCGAACGTTCACACTCAACCCAGTCATTTGTCGATTTTCTTTTTACTTAGTCATACATCAACCTACCCAAACCTCCCAGCTTATTCGACTTGATCAAATTCTATTGGTATTCAAATGGCAAAGATCGTGAAGCAATTTTATTCAACGGCCTGTCTACTAGCTCGGACCATGTCCAACCCAAATGTACGACTGACGTGGGCGTACAATATTTGAATTGTATTTCATCTACCATCGATGATTCGAGTTGCTTTACTGTCCCAACAAACGGCGATCGATTGGAAATTGAACAAAAAGTAGGTTTGATTTAACGGCTTATTATCTCAATGTAACAAGTAAAGTATTATTTTTATTAGTTATTTATTTTTATCTTTATTTTATATTTTGCATTTTGAATGTTTTGAAAGGACAAGGCATCTTTCAGCAGTGGTCATTTTAGCAAAGCCGAACGTGGGCCCGCATTTACACTGGATCAGTGGTAGGATTCGAACCCATGGCCACCCAGATCCAAATCGAGTACTGTATCGCCAGACTACGATGGTCCAATTTTTAGATAACAAATGGCCAAACATTTTTCAAGGTAATACTTAAATTTAAATTTAATGAGAGGCATATATTTCCAAATTAGTAACTCGGCCACAGAGAGGATTGGAAAATCTATGCCAAAATTATGTAATCGTTATAATGCTTCTAATTGGTTGATTACAAAACCGAAGAGAAAACACTGACCAGAATAAGGTATTCTTTATAAAAAGGGGGACATACTGAAGAAGATGTAGAAATTGGTGGCACGCGGCTGGGGCCAAGTTGACATCGAATGCACTGGTTGCCCCAAACACGTTTATGTGAAAGCGTAGTAGAATAATGTTTACTTTGTAAACATCGTTTTATGTTAATTGGTTAACTGTTTGACAAAAATCATTTTTCAGCTTTTGGCACAGTTAAAAAAAGATGATTAAAATGGATGGGTCATGTTTTACGTAGATCGCCCACTCATCCAGCCAGAATAGCTATGGAAGCCCATCCATTACCCGGATAGAAAAAAAGGTCAGACGGTTAACGGAAAATTTGGACGGACATTGTAGCATGCGAACTCAGTCCTTTTATTTATGCTAATCCCCCTCGTCCAAATGAATTACTTAATTGGGCGTTCGTTTGTTTACCCCTATGCAGCCAACAGAGATCATTGGAGGGGTTTAACTTGGGGGGATGTAATTAACATTTAATGTCAGCACACCTCGCAAGTGTCGTTCTTTAAGTATACACTACCAAAGTTGACGTTTTTGCAGACGTTTTGGTTGTTTGGACTACCCTGTGTGATAATAACCGGTGGGGGATGTTTATCCCCAATGATGATGATGATTTTTCAACCGAAAGATGATTGGCAAAGTTACGTTAATTACGTAAATTTATTGCCACAATAAAACTGTAGCCTATATATTGTATGCGAGCCCTCGAATGACTGTGTTACTCTAATTGGCCATGCCGAGGGTAGCTTAGCGGTACAGCGCTCGACTTGGACCTGGTGGACATTGATTTGAATCCCACCACCGGCCCACTAAATGCGGGCCCACGTTTGGCTTCGCTAAAATGTTTACTGCTGAAAGATGCGCGTTCATTCATAATTGTAAAAATAAATAAATAAATAATAAATGACTACAAAAAATACAACGTATTTTCATTTGCCATTATCTTTTTATTCAGTAATATATATTTCGAAATTATATAAATATATAATTTTATTTATTTTCATTTTTTTTGTGCAATAACTAATGACAACTCATTTGGACAGATATATGTTATCAACATTAAAATCTTATAGTAGAATTAATTTTTCTTTTGTACCTAATACGTTTTTGAGAATGTATCTAAAAACATTTTAAATGTACAAAAATATGTCATTATAGTTGATTTATTCAATTACCTTTTAACAGTCAGGACATAATTGTTATTAAAAATTCTACACTATGTGTTCTGTATATTTTTCATATTTGACACTATATTGTAAATCAATAATTTTATTCATTTTGAACCAGTTGAACTTTTATACAATTTTTTTAGTAACAATGCATATTAATAAAATTATAGTTATATTGTATTGTATTGTGTATAGCATAATTAAACTGAGTTCTTTTTTTAGTTATGTTTTAGTTTAATAAGTGCGTTTTTAACAGTAATTAGTGTTCAAGTTTCTTTTAAATGTACTTTTTGTTTTAGAAAGTAGAAATGGAGGTAGAACAACTGTTTTAAAAAAGTGAATATAAATTTGTTAAACAATTTTTTTAATCCTACCGAAATATATTTTTTGTAGAAAAGAAGTCTGTCATATGTTTAAGTTGAAAAACAGAATGTTGTTTTTTTTCTCATATATTTGAAAAAACGTCCATTTTATTGGTAGTCATTCGTATTCATGGATATAAAATTTTAATGAGAACAAGTTGTACATTTTAGATCGATTTAATTGTGTGTATGTCGATGTACATTGTAAAACCGTATTTTATTGATTCGTCAAACTATTGTACATTTTCTAGGTTGTTTGATAAATTGAGCTAGATATGCGCTTCCACATCAATATGTTTGTATTTAAACCTATATAAGTAGTATATGTGCCTAAAAATAATTGTTTTGTGCACACAGAACAAGCAACTTGCAAATCTGCAGACCATAATTGATCAACTGGAAAAGAAAAACGCACACTTGACAAAACAAACTCAAAATTGGCACAATCAGCTTATTTGTTTGGAGCGGTAAGCATCCAATTATCAGTTGTTTTTTTGGTGGTGCTTTAACAAATATAATGATGTTGTATGATAATAATAGTGATAGTAATAGTGATTATAGTGACAATAATTACAATAATAATAATAACAATGATAATGATAGGTAATAATAAAGGTAATGATAGCAATAATAATAATAATAATAGTGTAATAATACTAATAATATATATATGGTGATAATAATAATAATAGAAATAGAAATAATAATAATACATATGGTGATAATAATAATAATAACAATACAATAGTAATAATAATAATAATAATTTTAACAACAATAATAATAATAATAAAAATATTATTATTAATAATAATAATAATAATGGTAATAATAATAATTATTATTATTGTTATTATTATAGTTCCATGTTGACTATTTGTTTTTCTCACTATTTACTAGTGAACGTTCGTCCTCGTCGACCAGTTTGCATTCAAACGCCACCGTCAGCAAACCCGTCACAAACGACATCAATATGCCAAAAACGGATGTGCACTTAATTAAATCACGGTAAATGGACAATTTGAATTCACTTCATTTACATATTTAAAGGCACTTTGACATCAAAAGCAAAACAGAAGTAATGCTTTTAGTGCTTTTAGTTTACATACAAATTTAATTATTAAGCCATAAACATGATGAATATTATATTCAGTTATATTGATGCTTTTGACTATGCTTTTATTCTGTTTTTATATAGCTTAAACTCAGGATAAAAAACACATACAAAATTAGGTGAAATGTAAACGATAAACAAAAACTGCAAATTGATTAGTCAGTGTTTAACCAATAAGAATCTAAAGTATAAAATGATTGGTCAGATTTTAGCCAATAATAACATAACAATTAACTGGTAATGCAATCAACCAATAAAAATGAATTATAATGTATCAGTTCTCTTCATCCAAAAACATTCCTTTATTTTAGAAATTGGCATTTGTGTTTCCATTTTTGCCAAATATTTTTATGCCAAAATTTTTAAACAGATAACACAATTATCTAATATTGAACAGATGGCCATCACCAGAATTCTTCAGTTTTATGAACCACTATTTTCCCACTTTGGCACAGTCCAGTGAAAGCTCCGGCCAGACAGAAGCAACGTTCCAGCTGGCCGATTCACTAGATGAATTTGTTCGATTTGTCAGCGATCAAATTCAAATTCTTATTCCTCATTTGAAAGATTCGGAAAAAAGAGTTTGTTTATTTTTTATTTGTTTTAACTATTAATAGTAATAGTAGTGGTGGTAGTAGTAGTAGTAGCTACTTACCATCATTAAACCGATACGAATGTTTTTTTATTTCTTTAAATGTTTCACGGGAAACATCTTTTAGCAGTAGACATTTTAGAAAAGCAGAACATGGGCCCGCATTTGGTGCCGGTGGTGGACCACCCAGGTTCGAGTCGAATGTTGTACCACTAAACCACCCCGGTACACGTTTTACGTAACCATGCAGGGGGTTAACCTTCTTAGAGCTTCTATCCAGTACGTTTCCAGTATGTTTAGAAAAATGTTTTGCACAGTGGACTATTATTTTCTATTCTAAATACGTGTCACAACTATTTTATCTCGTCTTCTGACTAAAATAATTTTCTTCAAACCTGTTTTTTAAAAACTTTTCCATTTTTCATGAAGGATCGCTATTGGTTAGCATTCTCCATTAGATTCTATCAATAGCGTTTTAATTCATGTTCCTAAAAATAATGATGAATATTACGATATCCTTGTTGACTCATGTGCTCCTTACTAGTTTATATACCGTGTTGTGTGTGTATCTTAATGAATCATATAATTTGGTATAAAATAACGGGGTTGATTATTGCCTTGAGAACTGAACTCAGTATAAGGTGGATTGATAACATAAACACAACTTAAATCAACATTTTGGTTAGTGACGTGGTCACCATAACCGTAACAAACGTACAACTCCTAAACTAATTAGTGTTGAAAACGTGGTTATTAAACTAAAACATTTGTAGCAATCACATAACGTACAATAAAAACGTCATTTTAATTATAAAACATACAATATTATCTGATAATTAAAATACAAGTATAAATTTATAGATATATATTGTAACTAATAAAAAATTATATAAAACATTAACTGGTTCATAAACTAAGATTGAGTAAAATTACCAACATAAAATATAACGTCAAATATATTTTAAAATGCAAATTATATCTAATTTTTAGGGTTAAAATGTTTTATGTATAATTTACTCTAAAATATTAAATAATAAATGAGATAACTCGTGTTTGTAACCACTTGGCATAGGTGTTTTGGTATGCTTTTTGTTAAAATGCTGATATAGTTTATATAATCTAAATTTTAACAAAAAAGTTGATTTAGATAAATATTTTAATAATTTAAATATGCTTATACATGTTAAGTTTTAATATGTAAAAAATAAAATAAATAACATTAATGTTGGAACTATTAAATATCGATTTTCAAATATATTATTATTTTTATTTTAGCTTGTGTTGTGTATAGTTAAATTAAGTTTCTTATCTAAACAAAATAAATTTAAATACAATTGCTATTAATTTTGTGAAATTACCAATACAAATTGTTATTTTTACAAGTAATTGTAACCCTGGCATAAGTAAAATACATTTTAGCTTTAAAAATATTGATATATTTATACGGCATATAAAACGATCGACTTCAATGGCTTAATAAACGTAACAAATTTAGAAGAATAAGGAAGTTTCTTGTCTGGTAGACAGCATCCTTGTGACGTCGCCACTGTTTGCAAAGATTGACGAGGCCCCCTGATTTTATGTCATGGTTATCGCCCTTAGCCCAAGGGCTACATATGGTATACGTATACCTTAAGATACCTTTTAAGTATCCTGGGTGTATACTCGTATCCACCCGCCGTAGCGAAAAATCAGTGATACCGCTGTGCACTCGGACCTTGCTGTCATTAATCTAGATGCCTATGGACACCTAGTCTAGGAGGTACCACGTGGAGGAGGAACAGTCAATAATAGCACAATTATTGGAAATTTGAACTTTACTCAAATCCTCAGGATTATTAGCATTATAGAATTAATGAATTGAGTAATTAATGAATTAAGTAATTATTTAATTAAGGAAGCATCAGACTTTTGATTGAGGAATTGTCCACATTGTAGAAATAAACGAGACTCAAACACAAACTTAACATTTACTGCTGACCAATCAGATATTTGATTATTTATGGAGCTAAATGATAAAATCAATGATTGTTTATGTACTTATAATAACTATGATAACACGTATAAATTAATCTTAATTTTGCTTTTTCATTAAGTCAAATGGATTGTTTGTACTACTATAGAGCCACACAAAAGTTATTGATTTATAATCGTTTTTACTAGACAACTTAGCAGTGATACAAAATCAATACTATTAAATAATATACACATTGTACATCTTTTAAATCATTTAAGCACATTATGCATTTTAGAATTGTTATATTAGAATGGTTGAATTCATTTGAATAATAAATTTACTATGTTTTTAAGTCAACCAGGAGCACTGTACAGCTATTTCATCCTTATTTGGAATCATCATCAGCGAATGCCTTTCAAGTTTTACACACATATGATCTTGAACCCACGCCCTATCTGGTGTCAGACCAGCGCCTTAAACCACTGAGCTACGGGCGGATACCCAGTGTCCTCAAATGCTGCTACGTTATGTACTACCGGTTTGGCAAGTGACAGAAATCTTTCACTAGGCGTGGGTTCAAGTTCATGTGTGTGTGTGTGTGCAAAACTTGAAAGGCGTACGCTGTTGATGATTCCAAATAAGGTTGAAACCGTTGTACACTGCTCCTGGTTGACTTAAAAACCTGGTGGATTTATTATTCATGTGAATCTGACAATTTTATTATAACAATTCTAAAACAAATAATTCCTTTAAAAACTCGTTATGCATTTGTTTTTATTTTATTAATATACGTTTAGACCACCTCGGTATTGTTTATTTATTATTTATATAAACTTTAATACATTAACAGAGGTACATTCAGCATATACATACAAACGCTTATAACATATGCGTAGTTCCATCAAACAAAATAATACAAAATAAAAGTAAATATTTAGGCAAATTAATTAACTTATGCAATTATCATGTGACAAGGTTATCATCAATGTCAACAGTTCAATAACTTGAAAGGCATGTGTTGCTGATGATTCCAAATGTAAGGATATGAAACAGCTGTACTGTGCTCCTGGTTAACTTGAAAACCTAGTAAATTTATTATTCAAATGAATCTGACAATACTATTATAACAGTTCAATAACTGTTGACATTAATTTTCTCATTAATTGGTAAACGCCATTGATCAATTGTATCAACAAAAGATTTTGCATGAAAAGGTATAATTAATGATAAAGTTAATTTTCAATTATGTTCGAAATCAACTATGATAATATTTTCTTTTATATTGGCAATGTTGTTTTTTCAGATACATTTTAAAAAAATATTAACTACAAAGGAAAAATTAGTTCTACTATTAGTTTTCAAGGATAATTATTTATTGCACAAAAAGAAGAAAATAAATATATAAATATAAATATCATTATATATTATTGAATTCTAAGATGATGACAAATAAAAATAAGTTGTATATGTAGTCATGGTAAATTAGGGTAGCGCAGTCATTCGTGGGCCTGTTTTTATAACACTTCCAAAAACAGTACACTTGATTAAGTTATTGTAATTTTAGCGTTATGAACAAGTTTTAAAGTTAAATTGCTTATTCTCTAAACAAGAACATTTATTCTAGTATATATATATATATATACTACTTTGAATATTTTACGGGAAACATTTTTCAGTAGTGGATTTAGTGCAGGTGGTGGGATTCGAACTCATGTCCACGATGTCCAAGTCGAGCGCTGTACCGCTAGACCACCCCGGTATATATACATCTTCTTCTAATTGCTTAAAAAGAAAGAAAAAGAGTTTTTTAGCAATGGGATATTTATCAATATCCAAATGAGTGCCAATATGTCAGTAGTGACACTCAAACCCAGCATTAAGCTCTGTAGTCACGGTTTTAAAACATTTCCATTTTTAAACTCTATATTAAGCGAAAATATTTATCTGACTTGTTTGCTGCCCATTTCTATTTTTACCAATTTCTTACATGACTTTGGCGTGAATTATGCACGTCACTTTAGGGCAACGCTCCAGCTTTAATTAAACCAATTAAAGGCATTCTGACCATAATTGGTTTAGCATGAATTGTTTACTACTTTTCTAATTCCCCGGTTGATGCAAAGCCATCCTTGCGTTATCCAGATTTGGCAATGTCTAAATTAACAATGGGGTTTTTAAGGGATTATGTTTTTAGAAATGTTATATTAGTATTGTCAGAATCACTTGAAATAATAAATTTACTAGGTTTTCCAGTCAACCAGGAGCACTGTACAGCTGTTTCATCCTTATTTGGAATCATCAACAGCGCTTACCTTTCAAGTTTTACACACACATGAACTTGAACCCATGTCTAAATTAGTTTGTATATTATCTTTTTTAGGCCAACGGCGGTAAACGCAAGTTCTTGTCTAAAAATGATCTAAACTATTCACAAGTTGTAAACGATGTGTCAATAAACACTAGAGATGAAACAAAACTGGAAATTATTATTATTAATAATTTCTCATATTTCTCATAAAGATTTTACACATTGTTTAGAAAGAATTCCCCAGTTTTTATTGAACTTAAGGCATTCTGACATAGGTGCTTTATTTTTACACGTTCTTCCTACCTAAATTGACTTCATTTTCTTTAAGCTCCTATAAACGATTTGTTAGTACACATTTAAAAAAAGAAAATAGAACAATTATGGCTAATTATTGTATTGCCGGCGGGGGGGGTTAGTCCAATGGTACAGAACTTGACGTTTATTCAAATAGACATCAGTTCCTGTCCAACCAACAACATTAATCAATTTTATTTTTGACCTTCAGTTGGTATTGCCCCTTTTGGTCCAACTCATTTGTCTGCATCCGGTTCAAACTGTACGCGACAATTTGCTGTACGTTTTGCTCTTTGGTCTCTTTTCCTTCGAGTCGACCAACTCGGCATATTTCGTTCCCGACCGTCAAATAGAATCAAACGAGTGTTTATCCATCACCTATGTGGCCGACTTGCCCATACCCAATGTGCCTTTCGAACATGTGCTTAAAGCTTGCCACTTGTTGGCTTCTTATATGGGTAAGTTAGTGGATGGATCGATGCCAATAGTATACAGGATTTTAAATGTTTATTGCCAATATTATTCAATAAGACGGAATATTTTATTCCCGCAAATTTTGAGACACCATCTTTATAAAACAACACCATCTCCTTTCAACAAACACAGGTAAGCAAATGGATAATCAGGCGTTAAGGTCGTTAACGCGTTGACAAGAAGGCGACAACGGTTACTGGTGTCACTCTGAGTAGGATCATTATGCAGCACTGCTTGTTCCACCCGGAGAGGGGCCTAGAAAAGGTGGTTTAAAAATTGCTCGTTTTCTCACCAGGATGGCTGGCCGCGGTTAACAAGTCTATATACTCGCGGACAAAACTCTTACAAAAATCAGTTAAGTGCCATGGTCAACAGGGCAGATACTGTTGACCAATTTTAAAAAAACATCATTTTCAGAGCTCAAACAAGGCAGAATGTGACTCGCGACGTGTATATTACTCGCGATAATGCACCGGTTACGATGTATGTAGTGTATGAGTATTATTACCTTCAATTCTCGATGCCAATAGTATACAGGATTCAAAATGTTTATTACCAATATCATTCAATAAGATGGAATATTTGATTTCCGCAGATTTTGACACTATCTTTATAAAACAAACACAGGCAAGCAATATAACATTAAACGATAAAAACAAGAAGTAACAAATAATTTAGTAATGTAGTTATCGACATTTTGTTTTCCTAGTCTTCTTATGCAGTAGCACAAGGATTGCGTTTTTATAAATATGTCCTTTCTTGTGAGTAAAATAAAGACTCATGTTGATCGGAATTGGTACAACAAAAGTGTTGTGTATAATATAGTGTCGCAAGCGTTAGATAAATCTAAAATATGCCAACAAAATTGCTTGACTACTAACGTTAGATTCCAAATTTTGTTTTCTGTCAATTGTGCATAAGACCATTTACAATAGAATTGATTATGTTTCTATTATTATTATTATTATTATTATTATTAATAATAATAAATAATAATATTATTATTATTATTATTAATATTATTATTATTATTATTAATATGATTATTATTATCATTATTAATATTATTATTAATATTATTATTATTAATATTATTATTATTATTAATATTATTATTATTATTATTAATATTATTATTATTATTATTATTATTAATATTATTATTATTATTAATATTATTATTATTATTATTAATATTATTATTATTATTAATATTATTATTATTATTATTATTATCATTATATAATATTATTATTATTATTATTATTATTATTATTATTATTATTATTATTATTAATATTATTATTATTATTATTATTAATATTATTATTATTATTATTATTATTATTATTATTATTATTATTATTATTAATAATAATATTATTATTATTATTATTATTATTATTATTATTATTATTATTATTAATATTATTATTATTATTATTATTATTATTATTATTAATATTATTATTATTATTATTATTAATATTATTATTATTATTATTATTATTATTATTATTAATATTATTATTATTATTAATATTATTATTATTATTATTATTATTATTATTATTATTATTATTATTATTATTATTATTATTATTATTATTAATATTATTATTATTATTATTATTATTATTATTATTATTATTATTATTATTATTATTATTATTATTATTATTATTATTATTATTATTAATATTATTAATATTATTATTATTATTATTATTATTATTATTATTATTATTATTATTATTAATATTATTATTATTATTAATAATAATATTATAATTATTATTATTATTATTATTAATATTATTTTATTATTATTATTATTATTATTATTATTAATATTATTATTATTATTATTATTATTATTATTATTATTATTATTATTATTATTATTATTATTATTATTAATATTATTATTATTATTATTATTATTATTATTATTATTATTATTATTATTATTATTATTGGTTTAACTATTTGCTGTAACGTTGGGTGTCAATAAAATGTTGATTTCTAAAGTTGCGTTAACCGTATAACATTTAAAGAAGTAAAACATTTCCTAAAAATTTGCATTCGATTTTACAATGATTTTCAATGGACAATCAGAATTCGATGGTTCCAAAACCAGCTAAACACTCCCCATGCACGTAGATACATTTATTACAATGCCCATACATAATTGTTTCATTGCAACACACTGTGTCTCTAACTTGACAAATTTGAAAAAAACGGAAACAAGACTCGCACAACTATTGTGATTAGTTTGTAAGCATTTCATAATTTACTTGCAAGATCTAATTGGTTTCTAGTAGTATGTGTGCTGGAATGGTCTAGCAGGAGCTCCACTCGAACATGGACAGACATGGCTACGATTGTTACGACTGGTACCATAATATAATTAAATTTCTAACAAAATATTCAAGTTTTTAACGTTTTAATATGTTTTTCATGGGTAGAATAAAGGCTCTTTCAACATACATGTAACTTCATATATGTAACTTCAACGTATTATCCACGTTAATATAGAAGTAGCTTTTAAAATATGCCATTTTGGCTGACTCATCCTTTTCAAATAAATATCTTTAAGTATATATAAAGGAACTATCAAATACTTTACATTATTTTTAATTCTCAATATTTATTTTTACGAAAAAACAATTGGACATAACAAATTAATTTAGATTTAATACTTTGGTAATTTTTTGCGTTAATTTTTGAAATGACTGTACATAATTGAGACCCATTATAATATAATTAATTCGCTTAAACATAATCTACTTGCAAGATCTAATTGGTTTCTAGTAGTATTTGTGCTGGAATGGTCTAGCGGGAGCTCGGCTCAAACATGGGCAGACATAGCTACGATTGTTACGACCGGTACCATAATATAATTAAATTTCTAACAAAATATTCAAGTTTTTAACGTTTTAATAAAGAGTAATAATATGCTTTTTTATGGGTAGAATAAAGGCTGTTTTAACATGCATAATTGAGACCCGTTATAACAGAATTAATTCGCTTAGACATATATGCCGAGGTGTCCCAGCGATACAGCGCTCAACTTGGACCCAGTAGACATGGGGGTTCGAATGCCACTACCGGCCCACTAAATGCGGGTCAACGTTTGGATTCGCTAAAATGTCCACTGCTGACAGATGGTTGTCTCGTCAAAACATTTGAAGTAGTAAAACTAAATAAATAAATAAACAATGTGTTATTAATATTGATATAATATTTTTAAATTGATTGCCAAATGGATACTGTATTTTAGGTCCTACTCGTTTGGAAACAGAATTACTGCCACAATTTTGGCTTCATATGAGTAAAAGGCCCATGTTGAATCATTTGCAACGTTTGCTGCTTATATCAGCTTGCGGTCTTATTCACCTTGTGTCCCGGTCAGTTTAAATTCTTAATTTTTACAATATTTTAATAATTGTATGGGTCTTTATATACAATTGACTAGCGGTATAGTGCTCAAATTTGGACCTCGGTGGGCATTGGGGTTCGAATCCCACCACCGGCCCACTAAAATGCGGGCCCACGTTCGGCTTTGCTAAACAATGTCCACTGCTGAAAAATGCGTTTCTCGTAGAACATTCAAAGTAGCAAACAGAAATAAAATAAAAACAATCATTACCTATTCATTATTTTCATGTTTGCACAGAATTTCAAGCTATTGTCTCTTGCTATCCTTATAATGGCGCCATGTTTTACACGTATTAAAAAGACTACCTAATTTTTTGGTACTATTGTTTCAACTTGTTAATTGTCATTTTGGTGACCTTTCTCAATAACAACAGAAACAACAACAAAAGTTACATACTCTTATTCATTTGACAAGACAGGAAACTGTGATCATTTTCTTATCCGCTTTAGCCTACGTCCAGGAAATATATATTTATATATATACGTATATACTCAGTTTTTAATGTAAAAAATACAAACTACAAAAATAGAAATTCATCCTAATTAAATAGGGATCCGCATTGAGTATCGTTTGTGGAACTGGCAATTTTATTATAAGTTTAGCCATTTCATCTCAGTGCTACTAGATCATATGTTTGTTTTTTTACATAAACACATTTATACTGTAAAAAAATGAAATCGAAAACAAGAATAAAATAAACTAGACGAAATTCGCCGTAACCGATGTGATTGAGGAAGGAAGTAGGTTCGACCGCAAGATTAGCAAATTGGCCTCTGCAAAAAATCATTGCTAAACAAGTAGAAAGATGACAACATTTCATTAATCTACGGCAAAGTAAGGAAAGGCAGCACGGATTCCGATAACGGCGTTTGACAAAAATCCAAATAGAATTTCAGTTTTTGACATACATGATGTTAAAAGGCAAAATTTTGTGTACGATTATATGGATCAATCTTGTTGCTCATGCTCTTTAAAGCGAAAGGCTTTTTAAAATAATAATAATAGCAATTATTATTATTGGTATTATTATTGTTATTTTATTAATTATTATTATTATTACTATTGTTATTGTTATTACCATTATTATTCTTATTATTACTGTTATTATTATTATTTTTATTATTATTATTATTATTATTATTATTATTGTTATTATTATTATTATTATTAATCACATAAAACCAAATGCGCAGGACTACCTCCAGTCGTCACTGATGCTGAGCATTTTGGAATCGAACATGGACGAAGAACGCGATAGGAGTGTCCTGTTTATGAATATCCGATCGCTGGCTTCGCTCACGTCGTGTATGTCGGACGAAGACAAATTGCCCCATCTTATTCGACGTTTCAACAGTCTCCTCGACACCTATTGGTCGGTTGACATGTTGAAGCATTGGTTTTCCAATTTCACCTTCGGTCGTCAAGATTGTCAAATTGATGAAGACGAGGACGACAATTTGGACGAATTGTCAAAACGGAAACCGACAATTTGTAGGCGTTCGGTTGAATTGGTAACGAGAACCAGTCTTACCGAATGGGACTTGTTCAATGGACTGACTCAGTGGGTGTTGCCATCATTGGCCCAGTGGTGTTTGGAAATGAATTGTTTGGACCGACTGTTGGTCAATTCTTGGATTGTACATTTGGACGCTTATATTGGGCTGTACGTTTGCGCTTTTTCAAAATATTTTTTACCAAATTCTTAGACAAAGGTTATTGTTTAGTGCCGATGGTGGGACTCAAACCCATACCCATTATGGTATTCAATCTAGCGCTCTACCAAGTCTGCCACGATGGAATGTGCAATAGTATCACTGTTAAAATTAGACTGAAAATAATTGTATCACAACTGAACAGTACTGTTAGTTGACTTAAAGCAAGTATAATTATTATTTAGTAATTCAAGAATGCATCATTAGAATTGTTAGATTTACTGCCCGAAAGATCACCACGAACGGTTTTAGAATGGACAATTGGTGATGACAAAAGAAAAGTTGGTAGACTACAAAATATTTGGTTAAAAACCATTTGGAAAGATTTAATTGAAGTAAATATTTTGTGGGGGATCAAACAAAAATGTTGACAAAATGTTCGAAGACATGGAATCATTTTGTTGCCCCATGTTCTTTTTAAAATTATGGAACTTTGTTGTTATTTTTGCTGTTACTGTTGTCTGATTGTCCCATACTTATTTTAAAGCAGAAGGGTTTGGTAATATAATTTAATATATATATGATATTAATACTTGAGAAATATTACATTTTAAATATACATTGAGAACACATTTTTTCTATGTTTTGCTAAGTTTTAGATTTCATTACAAAAAATACGTGTTTTAATTGGTTTTAATAAAATAATGTACGTGCTCTATTTTAAAACTTACTCTAGTATCAATGATTTGAAAAACAAATACAGATTTTTAGACAATGTGTGCATTATATCTTCACCGTGATCAAATGTAAAAACACTAATTAGATTATAAGTAAATAATAATATTATAAAGGGTTTGATAATCAACCAATAATAACAAGAGTTTTGTGATTGGTTTAAAAATCGCTTTATAATTTACCAAAATGATCGATTGTTAAAATTATGAGAATCTGATGATTGGTTAGATGCTAAAAACCAATAATTTTATTTCACACGTTTACAGTTAAACTTTTTGTTAAATGTTTTTTCAATTTAACACATTGGACATTTTACCTCCATTGTTTCGAGTTATAATAATAGTACAAAAAAGCACTTTACGATTTACTTTTTTAAAAACATTATAGAAAATCCAATATGATAAACAGACAGATTACACAAATAACACGAACAATGAGCATGGCGATGATGAGAGTATAAACAACGACAACAATTTAAATGCAGTTGAATCAAATAATCTCATTCTCTATTTAAAATTATTGGAAATTATCGTTCCGTTTATACATGCGTGGCTGTTTGTGTCTTTGATTAAAAAAACGTCGGCTACAACCTCCTCGTGGATGGCCATGATCCAGTGGAGTCAGGACGTTGGACTGACAAAAGATAAATGGTTGAAATATGGGTCTTACGGTCACGGTAAGTTGATATTGTATGTAATTAGAAATGGTCATATTTTATTTAGTTGCATTAAGATTAAATAAATACGTTTAATTAGAGTACTTTGTAAAAATGATCAAATTTTAAGCTGGTACAAAGTAACCACAAATAAAACAGTACAGTTAGATATATCGATGTTTTTCCCGCATAGTTTATAAACTGTAAGTAAAAAAAATGATTGGATAAATAATATTTAATAAAAACTGCTTTGTATATTAAAAAAAGACTGAAATTTAACAAAATTAGGAATGTAACTGTATGAATATAAAGGTTGCACCACTAATACACTACCAAAAATAACTGCATTTGAAACATTTTTTTTAATTACTAATATTAAACTTTTTTCCTTGAAGAAAATCGATATCTTGATACATCCACCGTTGTCGGATTGAAAACCTTTGTCGAATTAGACAAACTTGCTTCCAATACGCTACAAAAAGAACAATCTGACTTAACTTCAACTATTTGTTGTTCTACGGAAGAATGGACTGGCAAGTTGTGGTTGGACGAAATGCTTTTGACCAAACTCATTCAACTGTTGGAACAAATTCCGTACAAATCCAAATCCAAACACTGTCCACCATTTGATTCAAAATGCTTTTTGCATTTAAGTGACCAAACACTGTTTGAAGATTTTGTAAAGGTGATTTATTTATTTGTGCTTATGCAATATATTGACTTTATTTGTATTACTATTATTAGTTGTTGGCATGATCATCTCTTTGTTATTTCTGCAACAGATCAACCAATTGTTTTCAATGCCTTAATAAACACAACAAATGTAGAAGAATAAGAAAGTTTCTTGGCTAATAAATGGCATCCTACCGATGGCCCCACTGTACGCAAAAATTGATAAGGTCGCCTCATATTTATGTTTACTATTTTAAATGTTTTACGGGAAATATCTTTCAGCGGTGGACATTTTAGCGAAGTCGAACGTAATTGCGCATTTATTGCCGGTGGTGGGATTTGAGCCCATGCTTAACCAGGTTCAAATCGAGTTTTGCACTGTTAAATCACCCCGGGCATGTATAGCTTATGGATGTATGTATAGCTTAAGATACCTTTCAAGTACTATGGATTTATCTTTGCATCTATCCACTAAGGAGGAAATTTAGTTATACTGTTGTACACTAGATTATTACTGTATTAGTCTAGGTGACAGTTGTAAATATCACCATTATTGGAAATTGAGACTTTATAAACAGTATTATCAAAAGAACAATAAATGTTACTGTACAATTACAGACACAAGTATAAAATAAGTATACATTTTACATTGCGGTAATGTAATTTCTTTTAAATCAATAAACAATGTTATCTTACATAATTAAATTAGCTATTGCCAAATTTATTCATTTTTCTAGTTCACATAGGAATTATTATTGTGTAAATAGAATTATATCTAAAATATTTTTAATGTATAATTTCCATTATTTGTATTCTTGTATATGTATACATTCTTTAGTTGATAATTGAACTATTATTTATTTTCCGAAAATGTTTGACTTTTGGAATTTTATATAAATTACAAGTTGGTAATGATGCTAGAGGAAATTGTTTTTTATATAACTTTTAATCAATACAACAACAACAACAACAAAACTTGGTGTTAGAACCAACTCTTTATTAGTTCCAAGTTTGTACAGCATTTTCAATTTCTACACGAATTGGTTGTCGGATGCAAATTGAACTTGGAGGAGGGATAAATGAAGTTTCTCAGCAACAGTCTTTCTCTTATTGTGTTAGAAATATATGATCAATTAATGTTAAGTGTGCTACAAATATCTGAAAATGGTTGAAATATGTTATTAGCTATTAAATGGTTACGTTCAATAGAGGAAGACGAGCGAAACCATATGGATCTCAAGCAGCTTTGCTTGGGTGTGAGAGTCCAAGTTTCGCAAGCATGAAGTAGAAGGAAACGCCCTAAACTCTTAAATATTCTAATCTTCGTTTTGATAGAAATATTCTTTTTGTTCCATAAAGATTTACATAGACGACTAAAAGCTACAGAAGAGAGGCAGATGCGATGCCGAATTTCTGAAGAGCTTTAATAAAATTTATATCACCGTAGTCACGTCAACCGGCTTCTTGTTATGAACATTTTCACTAAGTGACCGATTGTGTCACTTGACAAAATCGATAAAAAATTATTTATGAATGGGTTTTTAAGGGATTATTTGTTTTTAGATATGTTATATTAGTATTGTCAAATTTACTTGAATAATTAATTTACTAGGTTTTAGTCAACCAGGAGCACTGTACAGCTGTTTTATCCTTATTTGAATCATCAGCAGCGTATACCTTTCAAGTTTTACAGACACATAAACTTGAACCCACGTCCTATTCATCCACCCGTAGCTCAGTGGTTTAAGGCGCTGGCCTGACACCAGATAGGGCGTGGGTTCAATCATATGTGTGTAAAACTTGAAAGATATGCGCTGATGATGATTCCAAATAAAATGAAACAACTGTACAATACTCTAATTAACTTAAAAACCTAGTAAATTTATTATTTAAGTGAATCTAACCATACTAATATAACATATCTAAAAAATAAATTTATTAATTTTTGTATATAGCATCAGTACAATCCACAGTTCATCTATCTATTATTTTATTATTATTATTATTATTATTACTATTACTATTACTATTACTTTTAATATTATTACTATTATTATTATTATATTTTATTTATGTATATATATATAATTAATTAATAAAAAAATAATATTATCAAATTATTTTTTGCATTAGTAAGAGTTAGATATATTTAAAATAATAATAATAATTTTACATTTTATAACATTTATCTTGTAAAAGAAAAGGTTTTTAATTCACTATAATAAAAACACTGACAGTCTGCAATATTCAAATTAAAATTATCTCAAACTGAAATCTTTTTAATAGTTTTAATTTTTTTATATATTTATAAAATTAATTAATAAAAAAATAACATTATAAAACCAAATGTTTTGTATTAGCAAGAGTTATGTCTCAGATATAAGTAACTAAACCAGAATGCTACAAGGCACAACAGTGTGTCCACTTTTCCATGTTATCCGCCAGTGGCTGCTCCAACGTTTTGATTAAGAAAAAACCATTTGTAATGTACAACATTACTAACTGCATATGTCCTTTTATTGTTATTGTAAGCCTAGTGTAATAATCTATCTGCGTAAACGTGTGATTTGTTGAGTTGGGAGAGCAACTGAGTATCAATGGCCTGTGTTTTATCTGGAGATTAGTAGAATTGTAAAAATGTCTTCTAATATCCAATGGTTTGTTATCTCGATGATACCGAAGTCTGACTAATCAGTAATGATACAAGTTCCCAGTGAGTCGGGAGGTTATGAAAAACACAAGTCGGAGTGCCACGTGTATATTTTAACAGAAGCTGTACAAAAATTGTTTAAACACGCGCCATCCTCAAACAAAACAGTTCATTAAAACAAACATATCACAATTATTATTGGTGCCATTATTATTGTTATTATTATTATTATTATTATTATTATTATTATCATTATCATTATTACTATTATTATTATTATTATTACGGTAATTATTATTATTATTATTACCATTATTATTGTAATTATTATTGTTATTACATTATTATTATTATTATTATTATTATTATTGTTGTTATTACTATTATTATTTTTATTATTACGGTAATTATCATTATTATTATTACCATTATTATTGTAATTATTATTGTTATTACATTATTATTATTATTACTATTATTATTATTATTGTTGTTATTACTATTATTATTTTTATTATTACGGTAATTATCATTATTATTATTACTATTATTATTGTAATTATTATTGTTATTTACATTATTATTATTATTATCGATAAATTCTTTATCAATTTTTGTCTACAGCATCAGTACGACCCAGAGTGCGCTTATCCATTTATTATTATTATTATTATTATTATTATTATTATTATCATTATATTTTATTTATGTATATGTATAAAATTAAGTTAAAAAATAATATTATTAAATTATTTTTGTATTAGTAAGATAATTAACTAGAGCAAATATACATCATACTGTTATAAGCCGGCTTTTATTTTATGAACGTTTTGCCTAAGTAACCAATCGTGTAACTTGAAATCAATAAAAAATAGTTTAACAAAAACGTTTTTATCAATTTTCGTCCACAGCATCAGTACGATCCACAATTCGCCTATCCGTTTATTACTATTATTATTATTATTATTAACGGTGTGCGGGGGTGGTCTAGCGGTACAGCGCTCGAATTCGGACCTCGGTGGGCATGGGTTCGAATCCCATCATCGGCACTAAAATGTGGGCCCACGTTCGGCTTCGCTAAAATGTCCACTGCTGAAAGATGCGTTTCTCGTAATAAACATTCTAAGTAACAAACATTAAAAATAATATTATTATATTTTTTATCAATTTTCGTCTACAGCATCAGTACGATCCGCAATTCGCCTATCCGTTTATGACTCTACTCGAATCCGACAACTTTGCCGTCGTTTATTCGGTTTGTCGTCTTATTGTTCGACTAAGTCAATCTCTTGGAGCCCACAATGCCCAACTAATTGTAGGACACCATTTTGAATCGAAATTGACGAAAGTGTCGGACAACAAAAGCAAGTTGCCAATAATTTTGAACATTTTAAATGGACAATTGATTTTTGAATATTTTGTGGACAATAGGTTACAGCAAGTGGACGCTTGGCTTAAGCCAAACAAAGGCTCACCGTTGGTGTCGATGGTTGGGGACTCGAATTCACGTTAACTCAGTTTCAATTCTGTTATCTCGATGTGTGTGTGTATGTGTGTGATAGAGCATTATTATTAAATATTATTATACAAAACACTTGCTTTAAAAATAAGCATGGGGCAATAAGACAACAATTGCAGAAAAAGAAGAACAACAACAAAGTCTCGTTGGCATTGGAAATTCTGCAAATCGAAGATTGAGCTTCCTTTCGGCTTTTACTCAACCCTGTCATCCAGATACGTGCGATCACTTTTTTGTCGTTGGCTTCTGGAATGGCATCCTCTTGATTGTTTCCGTAGTAGTATAAATGGTTTACAGAGGCCAGGTTGTTAACCTTGCGCCCTTAAACCCTCTTCCTTTATCCAGACTTGAGACTGGTTAGATTGAATCATTTCTGGTCCAAACTAGGCATAATTATTATCTTATTGCCCCATGCTTATTTTTAAAGCAAAAGGGTTTTGTAATTAAATATTCCATCTTATTGAATGATACTGATAATAAACACTTTAAATCCTGTATACTGTTGGCATCGAGAATTAAAGGTAATAATACTCATGCACTACATACAGCTTTGGGCAACTCTAAAGCTATTAGAAAAACCAGGAGAACTTACCTGTACATGAAAGCCAAAAACTAATTAATACAAATACTCATGTCTGTCATACTTATCCAGAATATTAACCAATCCAGTATCAAACAAAACTGAACATCTAACAAACTTATCAAAGTAGGAATCAGTCCATTCAAATAAAATAAGAAATTACAACTATTTATTTGTATGTTAGAAAATTAATGATATTATGAAAAAAATACATAAACATAATTTTAATAATTAAACAGAATGCTACCAAAGGATGTATAGTCTCATCACTTATCTACCCCTTACTAAAATTTGTTTCCAAACAAAGCAAATCTCAAAATTAAAAATTTTGGTTTGAAAACCATTTTTAAGCTTCATTTTATACACTTTAATTTGCATTATTACAAGCAGATTGATTAAAACCTTTTAATGTTTGTTTAATGACTTACCGGGCCGGTCCAATGGTACAGCGCTCAACCCGGACCTGGGTGAGCATGGGCTTGAATTGTACCACCGGTCCACTAAATGTGAGTCCACATTTGAGTTCGCTAAAATGTCTACATTCAAAGTAGTAAAAATAAGTAAATAAATAAATAATCGTACAGTCCAACTAAATGTTATTGTGAATTAATTATTGAATTGCCGTCTTTTTTTTCAATATAAACACAACACTACCTCTTTTAACTTGCGATAATATTAAATATTGCAAATAGTACAAAACACAAGTCCATGTAATGTTTACATAATTGTTGTTCACTGCTTTTTAGACTACAATTACGATCATTATGCAATGCAAACAGGATTGCTGGCTGGTTATTGCTGCTTTTTATCGGCAAACCAAGTTGTAAGTTCTTTTTCTGTAATATAAATAAAATCGACATTTTTACTAGTGCTATCTTGGTACGTGTACATAATAATAATAATAAGAAGAAGAAGAAGAACAATAATAATAAAAACAACAATAATAATACAATTACAATAACAATAATAATAATAATAGTAATAATAATAATAATTATTATTATTATTATTATATTAATAGTAATAATAATAATAATAATAATGATAATGATAATAATCAGAATCATAATCATAATAATAATAATAATAATAATCATAATCATAATAATAATGATGATAATAATAATAATAATAATATCAATTATATTAATAATGATGATAGTAATTATGAGAATCATAATCATAATAAAAACAATAAGAATATTAATCATAATAATAGTAATAATAATAATAATAATAATAGTAATAATAATAATAATGATAATGATAATAATATTAACAGTAATAATAGTAACAATAATAATATTAATAATAATAATAATAATAATAATAATAATAATAATAATAATAATAATAATAATAATAATAATAATAATAATAATAATAATAGAAATAATAATAATATTGTCTTTCCATTTTCTTATTGTCCCAATTAGAAATCAGATTTGAGCAAGGTCAAAATGTTTCTAACCAGTGCAATATTTCTCCATTCGCGTGAAGCCTTGTCACTCCAGTGCATTACGTTGACGATTTGGTGTTTATGGTAAGAAGACGAATTCGTGATTATTGTATTTTGCCATTTTTGGTTATTCATTTCACAATCGTTTTTGTTGGCTTTTCAAAACGAGTAATTTTCTTCACTTAATTGCACCCATCTGCCCAAGTGGAAGTTCAGTTGTACCGCTGTAGATTCGGTCTACATGCCTACAGGCACCTAGTCCAGGATGCACCACGTGGAGGACGAACAGTCAGGAATGTCACTATCATTGGAAATTGAGAATTTATAAGCATTACTCAAATCCTCGTGGATCATTGGCATTCCCACATTGTTATAATATTTTAAAATTAAATGTTTTGTATTAGTAAGAGTTATTTAAGATACAAGTAACTGGAGCAGAATGCTGCAGAGTATTACAGTACATCCTTTTTCCTACGTCAACTATCAATATTTGTGTGTCACCGTGGCCGTATTGCCTTTTTAATCAATAAAAAACCATTTGTAGTGTACAACATAACTAACTGCATTCAACGGAACACCCCACGGGCCCAGTTATACCGCTGTGCACTCGGTTCCTACTGTTATTAGTCCTATGGACAAACAGTCTATGGAGGAACAGTCAGGAATATTATCATCAATGGAAATTGAAAGTTTATCAACATTACTCAAATCCTCAATGATCATTAGCATGTTATGGACACACAAGTCAGCTTTTCTCACAATCTCATTTTTCGAAATGTGATGGGGTTAAATAATATTTGTACAATACTTCTAAGGCATTTACTATGACATACTCATTCCAAATTGTACTTTTACGTTCATTAATAAAAAACTAACATCTACCATTAATTTTTTATTAATTCTTTTGTTTTACATCCATCCAGCATGACCGTCAACTTTGAGTTGGCCCTACACAAAATTATCCTGCCTGCTCTCTACCCGTGTGCCAGTTGTTCCGACAGCGCTGTACGACGTGCCGCCACAAATTTGCTCCACTCAGTCGTCGAACTGATGCGATGCGCCGACGCAACTTCGCCACAAGTCATCGATCTTGCATGGCTTTTGCTCAACCAAATCGGTCACGACGATGTAACCGGTCAGCTGAAATGCATCAATGCCGAAAGCGCCGATTGGAGTGTACTTTGCATGAGTTTGGGACCGCTCAATTCGTTTATCGGTTTCATGGCTTATTTGAGCAATCATGACAATCAGTTGGCTGGCAGTACCAGTCGAAATTATCAGTCAATGGTATGTCGGGAAGAAGGAAACTTGTAGAGTCTGCTGGCGATACTAGTCCCTTTTTTATACAGTTGCTAATGATCAAATATTGTATGGGAAACTTTTGTGGGCATTTGGCGAAGTCGTAGATGAGTAGTGGGGATGGAATTCAACTCCACGTTCACTCAGTATCAAATCCAACACATCGGTCAAACTAAAACCAATGCTAATGATCCAATGATGGTGGTGTTCCTGATTGTTACTCCTCCGCGTGGTGTATTCTAGACCAGGTTCCTATAGGCATGTACACAGCAGGGACCAAATTTACTGGATTCCCGCTCTGTGAATGGGTGCTAACATACACCCAAAATGCTTAAAAGGTATCCATTTACCATATGTAGCCGGTTAGGCTTGTGAATCGATCAATTGTCGTTAACCCCCCTAATTCCGCCCAAGAAGGTTGTCTCGTCAGTTACAGTGTGAACACTGGCGTCGTTGCAAGGAAGCGGTCTTCTAACCAATCATTTTTATTGATCCCCGTCCCCGTCCCAAGTTCAATTCGCATCCGACAACCTTTTCGTATAAAAATTGGCAATGCTATGCGAACTTGGAATTAATGAATAGGTAGTTATACCACCAATGTTGGTTGAATATTGATCGTACTAATCCATCAACTAAACGACCTTCGACTATCTTCTTTCACTGCAGGCACTCGATCTGCTCAATCAACAATACAATCTCGTAATTGGTCAATTGCAATCAAATTGTGACGACTCGTCAATGGTCAACAAATCCATGAATCGCCTCATCATTTCGCAAAATCGATACTGGTCGAGTCTCGTTTCTGCTTTGCTCGACCTAACCAATCGCTTGCTGCCCATAGTTGACGAATCATTTCAATGCGAATGTAAGCATCGTTAATTGGTTTGTTTAAAGTAGAACGCCAACTGACTTCTTTCGGTTAAATTAAAGTTGTGCAATACTGTTGCGTTCTTCAAGGTCAGACAAAAGACGACGCTTACTAAGAAAGTATCGGACTTTTTTTACCATTGAATGGCTTTAATGATTTTTAAACAGTTGAATCATGTTTGCATAAACAACACGTGTAGGAAATTGATTATGTTCTCTAGATGATAAACGGTACCTTTATGACAAAGCCATTGTTTCTAAAAAATTCATTCATTCATTCATTTCATTTTGGTTGGTGACGTGGTCACCTCTTCATTATTTCCCATATTTATACGACATGTAGAACAATCGATTTCTATGGGTTGACAAGCGTAGACAAACGTGGAAAAATAACAAAGTTTCTTGGCTGGTAGACGGCATCCTTGTGACGTCGCCACTGTTCGCAAAGATTGACGAGGCCGCCTGATTTTTTGTCAGGGTTATCTCCCTTAGCCCAAGGGCTACATATAGTATACGTATACCTTTAGATACCTTTTAAGTATCCTGGGTGTATGTTCGCACCCACCCGCCGTAGCGGAAGCCCAGTTATACCGCTGTGCACTCGGACCCTGCTGTTATTAGTCTAGATGCCTAGGGGCACCTAGTCCAGGATGCACCACGTGGAGGACTAACAGTCAGGAATATCACCATCATTGGAAATTGAGACTTTATAAGCATTACTCAAATCCTCAGGATCATTAGCATCCCTACTCAAATCCTCAGGATCATTAGCATCCCTGTTTCTAAAAAACGAAGTAGTTAACCTGAATGTTTGTCAGAGTTGTTATTTACCTTATACCAAACGCTACACATGATATATCTTCAAGTTTGCTGGGTGTATGCTTACACCAATCCGCCATAGCGAAAGCTGTGCACTTGATTCTTTATCCATGTTAGTTTGGGTCCAACATCATTACCACCATTGGAAATTAAAACTTCATAGACACTATTCAAGTCTTTGGAATCAGTAATATCCCTAATCCAAATGTCTACTTATTAATAAAGTAACAAAAACTACACTGTACTGACAATTAAATAGTCAATATTTTCAACTATTTTGCATGTAACTTATTGTTAAACTTTCAGCTATTTTACCGTGGCTATTCAGTCTCACCGAGATGAACAACACACTTCCGTGTTTGGAACAGCGCATTGGACTGACCAATCGCCTAATTATTGTGTTTTCCACAGCTGCCTATTGTATCCTTTTTTATTTGCCTTTGAGTGCCAAAATGTTTGCATGAAAAACGATTTATATTCGGGTACGTGCGACCATTTGATTAAAGGTATCTAATTGGTTCTAGATTAAACCAATCAAGTGCATATAGTTTTAACCAATAGAAATGTTTAAAGTGGAGTAGAATTTTCACAAAGTACGATTAAAACCAATCAAATAAGGCAACGATCAACCGTAAAATCGTAAAATGTAGTTCAACCAACGTTAAGAATTATTGAGCCAATAGAAAACCGCCTAGAATTAAACGAACATGCAAATGCATCCAATAATCTTTATCATTGTGTATGTTTGAAAAAAGGTTTATTTGTTTAATTCTAAATGCAACTATAAATTGAGTAATGGATGTAACTATTTTTAAATCAAAATAATTCCATTAGCATATTTCTTTTATTCATTCAGTCTTAATTGGTTGGATACAAAATCGGGAATATTATGACAACCAATAGAAAACTGATACTAACAAATAGCCCATTTATTTCCAACCTAATAAACTTGGAAAAAGCAAGAATTAAAAAAAATCGTTTCTTTTATTACATTCAATGTAAAAACAAAGCAATCACTTGATTAAGTTGAAAAATTTAAAAATGTACACATTATTGATAAAACATACAAATTACCAGAAAAGTACAAAAGTATCTCACTAAGCATCTTCGACTACAATGGGTGAAAAATTGTCGATGACATAAATCTAAAATAAAGGAGAAAAAATGTAAACTTTACAACTTCATTCCAACAAACACGTGGCCAATATTCAAATCAAATTGTTTTAGAATACTGACAATCCTAACAATAATGCACAAAAAGCTTCAATAATTGTGTTATTGCCAACTATCACTTCCACATAATTTATCCTAAACTGAGTACACCTAAACACTCAGACTAACTCACCGGAAAACCAGTGCACAGCTGTATAACTGGGCCTCCACTTTGATAGATGAGTACGAATATATACCTATAGTACTTAAAAAGTATTTTAGGCCATAGGTATGCCATATGTAGCCATCGGGAGATAATCCCGTCAGAACATTGGGCGACAATGTCAATCTTTGCAAACAATGGCGCCATCTCCTCACCAAGGAACTTCGTTATTATTCTGCGTTTGTAATGCCATCGTTTAGCATGCTGTAAAAATATACGAATTATAAAGAGACAAACTAGGTGAAAAAATGGATTCCAAAAATAGATTAACGTAAGGTCGTCGTCCCCCAATCCTGCTGTCGTCTTTCCTCCTTGACACCAATCCACCATTGTAGCTGTACAAAACGAAACAAGTCTGTTCAAGTGGCTCATTCCCGGCCTCGATCGAATTCGTTTGGATCTGGTCGAGAGTGGCGATTCAAGGCGCATGAAAGAAGTCGAACAATTCCTGGGCGATATTTATGCCAAATTTCAGTCGAACAGCAATGTCGCCACATCCAGGTGAGTTTCATTCATTTATTTATTTAGCCCTTTTTTCATTTTGGTTGGTAACATGATCACCTGCTCATTATTTTCTGTATTTATATGGCAAAGATTAAGGTGGTACGTACAAACGTAGAGAAGAAAAGTACGTTACGAGGAGAATGATGGCATTAGAAGAGGAAGGTAAAAGAAATCGTGGCAGACCAAAGAGAAGATGGTTGGATTGTGTGGAAGCCGATATGAAAGAAAAAAGACTAACAAAAACTGACCAGAAACAGCGACCCCCTCATAAAAGGGGGAAAAGCTGTAAAGAAAAAAGAAGAAGAATATGGCAAATAAAACAATCGAATTCGATAAATTGATAAGCGTAACAAACGTAGAAGAATAACAAAGTTTCTTGGTTGGTAGACGGCATCCTTGTGACATCGCCACTGTTCACAAAGATTCACGATGCCACCTGATTTTTTGTTAGGGTTATCTCCTTTAGACCAACGGCTATATATATCGTATATGTATGCCTAGATTGAATCAGAAATGATTCAATCTAGCCAGTCCCAAGCCTGGATAAAGGAGGAGGGTTCGAGCGCAAGGTTAGCAACCTGGCCTCTGTATAAAATTCATACTGCTACGGAAACAATAAGAGGACGCCATTCCGGCAAACAACGGCAAAGAAGTGATCGCGCGTATAATTTTTCCTGTAATTGTTATCTTCTTGCCCCATGCTTATTTTTTAAAGAAAAAGGGTTTTGTAAATAAATAATGCCTTAAAATACCTTGTAAGTATCTTGGGTATATATATAAAAGTACAAAGTAAACATTTAGACAAATTAATCAATTTATGTAATTATCAAATGACATAAGGATCATTGTGATTAGTGACATAGTCACCTCTTCATGTTCTTCTATGTTTGTACTTCATATTAAACGAATAATAACAATTTCTTGGTTGATAGACGGCATCCTTGTAACGGCGCCACTGTTTGCAAAGATTGCCAGGGCCGTCTGATACATTGTCACAGTTATCTCCCTCAATATGCCTTTTAAGTAGTCTGCGTGTTTACTTGCACCTATCCGCCAAAAACACAAGTCCAGTTACGCTGCTGTTATTAGTATAGATGCCTGTTGGCACCTAGTCCAGGATGCACCACATACATAGAGAGGAGGGAAATTGAAGCTTTATCAATATGACTCAAGTCCTCGTCCCAACTGACATTTAAATATTTCACAAAACAGCTCGCGATGAGACTTCATCCACCGTCGCGAAGTCCATACACCTACTCCTTCTCCTCCATTGTTGCATATTTTTACATTGTCAGTCCATCAGTCGCATCCAAACAATCCACTTCAATTCGCAACGCCGTTTCGTCGCGATGGAACAAATTGACCAACCAGAATGCATCATCGACAACAGTGGCAGCTGTCCAAGAACAACAACAGCAGCAGCAGCAGCAAATTACGACGACGTCAGTATCCAAATCGTCATTGTCAAACGATCAACACGATTCGCCAGGCAAGTCGCACTTTTTATCGCGACTCAATCGGAGAAAAAATTGACGTGAAAAATTGCACATTGGTCTGCTTGGTATTGAACATTGTGAATAGACGGCTATGGTATAATTTGCAATGTTTGGTATATACACTACTTTTTTTTTCATGAACGTATCATCTTTCTTGTTTTGTTTTCAACTTTTTACTACTTTGAATGTTGTATGGGAAAAGGCATCTTGCGGCGGTAGACATTTTTGCGAAGCAGAACATGGGGGGGTCGAACCTATGCCTACCCAGGTCTAAGTCGAGCGCTGTCGACTGCTAGACCAACTGTCACTATTGCAACGATCGACAAAGCAGCCTGACTATTCAACATCATCAAAAAATAAAATAACCAATAAAATGAGCAGCCAATGAAATGTCACTTTCACATAAACCAATTATATTTATCTATAAACAATTTGTAAAAATTCATTTTTTTTCTCATTAAAAGGAAATTTCATCTTAAGAGGCAAACTACTTATTAACAATCAGTCAACAAAAAATAAAAAGTTAAAAAAACAACTTTTTTTGTAGATTTAGCCTATACCAAATTTTTAAGCAGAAATATAATTAACATTATTAAATTTACAATTTGAAACAATACGATTCATAAGCTTTAGTATCTTCGGATAATTCTATGTAAAAAATTAGCCGATAGAGAGTCCTTTACTTTAATGAGGAAGAAACACAATGATAATAATAGTAAAATCGATTAAAAAAATGTTAACGTTTTAGTCTAATGTGTTCAAATAAAGTATGAAGCGGGAAACACAATGCAATTACAGTCACAATACCTCTGTCATCTAAATAGACATTAAATATTTAACAAAAACGCTTCTTTTCTATTTATTAAACTGCTTACGTAAACAATTCAATGTCATTCACTTTGGTTGGTGACGTGGTCACTTCTTCATTAGTTCCCATATTTATACGACACATAAACAATCAATTTCGATAGCTTGATGAGCGTAATAAACGTGGAAGAATAACAAAGTTTCTTGGCTGGTAGACGGCATCCTTGTGACGTCGCTACTGTTCGCAAAGATTGACGAGGCCGCATGATTTTTTGTAAGGGTTATCTCCCTTAGCCTAACGGCTACATATGGTATACGTATACCTTTAGTTACCTTTTAAGTATCCTGGGTGTATGTTCGCACCTACTCGCCGTAGCGGAAGCCCAGTTATACCGCTGTGCACTTGGACCCTGCTGTTATTAGTCTACATGTCTATAGGCACCTAGTCCAGGATGCCCCACGTGGAGGACAAACAGTCAGGAATATCACCATCATAAATATGGAAAATAATGAAGACGTTACTACTTGACCAATGAAAATGAATGAATAATAAACGGCATCATTCTAACAACGCCACTGTTTGTAAAGATTAACAAAAACGCCCCCATTCTTTGTTACAGTTATCTTCCTTAGTCCAAGGAGTAAGTATGCAATTGGTTACGTTGAGATGACGCTTGGGTAACATGGATCTATGCTTACAAATAGCCGTTAAAGCAGAAGCCTAGTTATACTACTGTTAGCCTCGGTGCACTTAGCTCAGGATGCGCCATGTGAAAGTGACAGTCAGGAATATTACCATTATTGTAAATTAAGACTTTACATGTGCATTGCTTAATCCCTCACAATCAGTAGTGTCGCAAACTAAATCTGTCATAGAAAGGTGCATTTTAATGAGTAAATAGACCAAATCAAATACAAAAACAATCAATAGTGTTTACCTAATAAGCACGAATTTTGGGAGGAACGGGTGGACAAACATCATGATTCAACGTTTTGTCAATCACCGGACGATAACTTAGCGCGACGTCACCCGTTTCGATATTGCTCCATGCAAGAGAATGTTTGCGCCAATGTTCTTCAAACGGTCTAGCCGTCTGACCTTCCAGCGGCTTCGAATAATCATATTCGTCTTCACGTTGTTTGAAATCTTCACGGGCGTGAGCTCCGCGAGATTCCTTGCGTGCTTCGGCCGAGACGATAGTCTTGAAAAAGCAAAAATTACCGAAAAAGTTGGCAAAATATAAGCAAAACACAAAATCATCGTAATGTTTATTGTTTGGATATTTTACGAGAAAGAGGATGCTAATAATCCACGAGGAATTGAGTAATAAAAGAAAATCCAATAATGGCAATATTCTTAAATGTTCTTCCTCCATGTGGTGCATCCTGGACTAGGTGACCATAAGCATCTGGACTAATAACAGCAGGGACCGAGTGCACAGCTGTATAACTGGACTTCCACTTTGGCAGGTGAGTGCAAACATATATCCAGAGTACTCAGATGGTATCTTAAGATAGAGATACGTGTGTACCATATGTAGCTCTTGGGTTAAGGAAGATAATCCTGACAAAAATCAGGCGGCCTCGTCAGTCTTTACGAAATGTGGCACTATCACCAGGATGCTGTCTACCAACCAAGAAACTTCGTTATTCTTCTACGTTTGTTGCGCTTATGAGATGCTAATGATCCTGAGGATTTGAGTAATGCTTATAAAGTCTCAATTTCGAATAATGGTGATATTCCTGACTGTTCGTCCTCCACGTGGTGCATCCTGGACTAGATGCCCCTAGGCATCTAGACTAATAACAGCAGGGTCCAAGTGCACAGCGGTATAACTGGGCTTCCGCTACGTCGGGTGAGTGCAAACATACACCCAGGATACTTAAAAGGTATCTAAAGGTATACGTGTACCATATGTAGCCCTTAGGCTAAGGGAGATAACCCTTACAAAAAATCAGGCGGCCTCGTCAATCTTTGCAAACAGTAGCGACGTCACAAGGATGCCGTCTACCAGCCAAAAATCTTTGTTATTCTTCCATATTTGTCACGTTTATCAAGCCATCGAAATCGATCGTTTATGTCGTATAAATATAGGAAATAATGGGGGTGACCGCATCATCAACCAAAATAAAAAATGTTGCGCTTATCGAATCATCGATGGAGAAGTGATCCCACGCGTCATCATCATTCGACATCGGACCACATCACTCACTTGCATTGCGTTGATCATCAAATTTTGCAATTCCAGCGCTTCGATCAGATCGGAATTCCAAATAATTCCACGATCGGACAGTTTCAAATCGTGCATTCGACTGCGATACAAGTCGCTCATCTTCTGGCAGCCGGCTTTCAACGTAGAACCCTCCCGAAATACAGCAGCATAATCTTGCATTGTGCGTTGCATTTCCAAACGAACCTATATTGCATGGGGATTGTAAAAAAAATGAAAAATACAACCAATATGTAATAAAAAGCTTCTAAGGGGGAAGACGGGCCCCTACTTAGCGCGTTCACAAGTGGCGGATAGTGGAACGACCTTTAGCAATAAAGGTTAACTGTGAATAAGGCTGTGCCAAATAAACAGCCGTGGACTAAACGGATACTCAGGCGTTGTAAGGTCGTTGACAGGAAGGCGACAACAGTATCATCACCAAGCAGTTCTATTTAGGGACAGCACTGCTCGCTCCGGCCTAGAAAAGGTTGCTTAAAAATTGCTCATCTTTTCACAAATGACTAGCCCCGGCTAACTAGTCTATATACTGTCGGTCGAAACTCTTACAAAAATCAATTAAATGCCGTGGTCAACAGGGCAGATACTGATGGCCGAATTAAAAAAAAACACCACTCTCAGAGCTCAAACAAGGCAGAATGTGATTCGCGAAGCTACTGCTTTCTCTGTCAATATTACTCGAAATAATGCACCGGTTATAAAAACCAATGGAGGATGTTTATTCCCGATGATGATGATGATGTAACAAGATAGTTCAATGTAAGTATCACTTTCGCTTTGTAACAATTCGGTTATTTCTCCAAGAACTTGTTCATCATCGTCATCGAACTGTCCAAAAACATTCCATATAGCTATATGGATTATATTTTTCATATTGAACATCTTGTGACTTATACTCAAATCAGTTTTCGGACCCATGCTGTTACTTTTTGTCCAGAGTGGTCTAGCGGTACAGCGCTCGAATTTGGACCTCGGTGGGCATCGGGGTTCGAATCCCATCACCGATACTAAAATGCGAGCCCACGTTCGGTTTCGCTAAAATGTCCTCTACTGAAAGATGTTTTTTGTAAAACATTCAAAGTAGTAAACATTTTTTAAAAAATAGTATAACATAACTTGGTGGCAAAGCCACCTCTTCCAAGTTTCAATAGCTTCTCAAATTCCTATACGAAAAGGTTTTCGGATGTGAATTGAACTTGGAGGAAGGATAAATGAAGTTTCTTGGCTAGAAGACCGCTTCCTTTCGGCGACACCAGTGTTCACAGGAATTGACGAGACGATCTTCTTTAGGGTTGACGCCGGTTGATGGATTCACAAGCCTAACCGCCTACATATGGTAAATAGTTACTTTGAGATACCTTTTAAGTATCTTGAGTGCATGCTAGTACCCAACCACTAAATGGAAATCTAGTGAATGCCCAGTTATACCACTGTGCATTCGATCCCTGCTGTTATTAGTCTAGATGCCGTTGGCACCCAGTTCAGAATGCACCACATGGAAGAGCACACGGTTAGAAATATCACAATGATTGAAATTTGAGACTTTCTAAGCATCATTCAAATCCGCAAGATCACTAGCATCCTCCAGTAATTGACGAGGCAATCTTCTTTAGGAGAATTGGGGGGTTGTGACACCGACTGACGGATCCACAAACCTAATCAGTTACTTTAAAATACCTTTCAAGTATCTTGGGCGTATGCGAGTCCAGTGAAAGCCCACATATACTCATTTATGCACCAGCTATCCGTCCATGCATTAACTACATTTCACAAGCTACCAAACAACCTACATCGGCAATCGGATATCGACCGTTGGCGTTGCGCAACTTGTCCAAATTGGCCACCGAACTTTCGCCGGCGTCAGGCTTGAGTTCGGGTCCGGCATCGCCAGGCTTGCAGTTGGCAACAATGTCGAGAGCACAAGCTCGGCCAAATACGACCAAATCCAAGAGCGAATTGGCACCCAACCTGTTGGCCCCATGGACCGAAGCACAGGCCACTTCACCAGCAGCGTACAAACCGCGAATTACTACATCCTGGTGCGTTGATGGATCGTATACGATTGCCTGAAAAAGGGATTAAAAAACTGCTAATAGACTTTAATAAAACAAAGATTGACTTTACAAAACTGCCATATATATATATATATAATCTCCCTCCGTTCAATTGAATTACTTAATTGGGAATTCGATTGCTTATCCTTTGCAGTTGATAGAGATTATTAGAGGGATTTAATTAGGGATGTAATTAACATTTCAAGTTAACATACCTCAAGTGTCGTTTATTAAGTGCACGTTATAAAAGTTGATGTCTTGCGTGATTTTGGTAATTTGGACTATCCTGGGCGATCATAACCGGTTGGGGATATTTAAATCCCGATAATGATATAACTTTATGTGTTATATTACACTGCCTAAAACAGGAAAATAATTGAAATCTTCAACCAAAACTGTTGGTTAAAAATCAGGATTGCAAGGAAACAGGTGGATCACCGTTAGTCTAGTTTGTAAGGAGAATAAATTCCAATCAGCATAACTCTCAAAATCACACATGACTCCAAATTACAACGAAATTGTAATTCTACGATAAAAATGGGATAGATCCATTGAAGTAAAAATTGGGTCCAAATACTTTATGAAATCAAAACAATATTAACTCAAATAAAATTAACAAGTCCAAAACTTTTGGTTAGCCAACTAGCCAATTATAGTATATGTAAACATTTTAGGTATGCATGTTTGTAGCTACCCGTCACAATGGAATCCCAATTACACTGCTATGCACTAAGTCATTCATCCATGTCAGTCTGAATCCATTATACACAACATAAATGTGCATAATTAGAAACAACACCAACAGCAATTAAAAGTCAAATCATTAAGACAATCAAGATTATTAAAATTGCTGTCTACAGAAAATGAATTAAATAAACAACAAAATTCCAAATCAATTAACTAATTGAAAATGGATAGAACTCTTGATAGCATATAAATGTCACTTGTACATGTAATTATCCAAAGAACACCATTAGTAATAATCATGATAAAAATAACTAAAATAATCAACATTCTTAATAAACTATCCTAATAACCTAATGATCCTAAAAATTTGAGTAATGCTTATTAAATCTTCATTTCTAGTGCTAACGAACCTGAGGATTAGAGTAATGCTTACACAGTATCAATTTCCAAATGGTGATATTCCTGATTGCTCGTCCTCTACGTGATGCATCCTGAACTAGGTGCCACCAGATATCTAGACTAATAACAGCAGGGTCCATGTGTACAGCGGTATAGCTAATCTTCCGCTTACGTGTGAGTACAAGAATACATCGAGGGTACTTAAAAGGTATATTAAGGTATATGTACACCATATGTAGCCGTCAGATTAAGGAATCTCCCTTAGGTGGCCTCGTCAATCTTTGTGAACTGTGGTGCCCTCAAAAGGATGCCGTATATTAGCCAAGAAACTTCATTATTCTTCTACGATTGTTACAGTTATCAAGCCATCGAAGTCGATTGTTAAATAAGCCATATAAATAATAAAGAGATGATTAAATCACCAACCGAATAAATTCATTCATTTTGATCGGTGACTTCATTATTTTCCATATCTATACGGCATATAAACAATCGACTTCGATGGCTTGATAAGCGTAACAAACGTAGAAGAATAACAAAGTTTCTTGACTAGTAGACGGTATCCTTGTGACGTCGCCACTGTTCGCAAAAATTGATGAAACCGCCTGATTTTTTGTCATGATTATCACCCTTAGCCCAAGGGCTACATATTGTATACATATAACTTACGATATCTTTTAAATATCTTTGGTGTATGCTTACACCTACCTGCTAAAGCGATAGCCCAGTTATACCGCTATGCAGTCGGTCCTTGCTGTTATCAGTCTAGATACCTATAGCACCTAGTCCAGGATGCACCACGTGGAGGACGAATAGTCAGAAATATCAGCATCATTGGAAATTGAAACTTTCCGAGCATTACTCAAATTCTCAGGATCATTAGCATTGCAACCGAATAAATGAATGAATAAACTCGATTGTTTAATATACAGTACAAAAATAAAAATAATAAAGGAGTGACTACATCACCAACTATGAGATTTTTAAAAATAATTATGATCCTTTAATCCCCATAAATATTATATATTACCTGGCCTTTGTAATTTGTAGGTACACCTCCCATATTGTAATGAACTGTTGGCAGTACAGGAATTGGTTGTCTGGTAACATCAACACCAGCAAAAATTTTGGCGGTTTCGGAAATTCCAGGCAACCTTTCGTTTAGTTGCGCAGTTGGAAGATGCGATAACTGCAAATAAATATGATCTTTCCTAGGTCCAACACCTCGTCCTTCACGAATTTCAATTGTCATCGATCGCGAAACAACGTCCCTTGATGCTAAATCCTTTGCATTCGGTGCATAACGCTCCATAAAACGTTCGCCTTCACTGTTGACAAGGTAGCCGCCTTCACCACGACATCCTTCAGTAATCAAACAACCAGCTCCATAAATGCCTACAAATTACATTGAAATCATTTTTATATAAATTACATACCAGTAGGATGAAACTGAACAAATTCCATGTCTTCATTAGGCAATCCTGCCCTAGCAACCATAGCCGTTCCATCACCCGTACACGTATGAGCAGATGTACACGAAAAATAAGCGCGGCCATATCCACTAAAAATGTTGTTTTAATTTAAAAATCAAGTTACCCTGTAGCAAGAACCGTATTTTTTGCTCGAAAACGATGAAGACTTCCATCCTCCAAACACAAAGCAATAACACCCCGGCATTCATTATTCTCCATTATTAAATCCAAAGCAAAATATTCAATAAAATAGGATGTATCGTATCTCAAAGATTGACCATATAACGTGTGCAACAATGAATGCCCAGTGCGATCGGCAACAGCACAGCAACGATGTGCCTGACCCCCACGACCATAATCGATACTTTGACCTCCAAATGCCCGCTGGTATATCTTTCCATTTTCTAGTCTGCTAAAAGGCATTCCATAATTTTCCAGTTCAATAACCGCTTTAGGTGCATCTTCACACATGTAATGAATCGCATCTTGGTCGCCTAACCAATCAGAACCTTTGACTGTATCGTACATATGATAGCGCCAATCATCAGGTTCCATGTTACCCAAAGCTGCATTTATTCCACCTTGAGCAGCTACTGTGTGTGACCTAGTTGGAAAAAGTTTAGTAATGCATGCCGTTTTAAAACCCTCGTTAGCTAAACCAAATGCAGCCCGAAGACCAGCACCACCAGCACCAACGACTACAGCATCGTAGGAATGATCAATAATCATGTATCCCGATGACGATCCATATAAACGATTAAAAATAAATCCATATACTTTTGGACTTATAGTTTTAGTAAAACCTCTTTTAATAAAAGAAATAGGTCTTAGGGATAAATACATTCCGACTAAATATCGTTTTCTAGCAGAATTGAAACACACTGCAAGGTCGACGGTAACAAAATAATGTTTTTTTTTGCATTACAAGAAACAAAATACTTTTATTATTAAATTAATAATTATTTTAAACTACATTTTAAAAAACATTTATTTAAATAATTTTATAAACGTGCATAACAAACGTTTTATATGTATAGTTTTTACATTTTTTATTTAATTTTAAGATAATTTAACTTTTTCACCATTAAATTATTTTATACACAAAAATTTAAATTATAAATTTATAATTAATTTTTTTTTTCATTTTTGAAAAACGTTTTTAATATAAAATGTTATTAATTTTAACAAAATAAAGAACATCTTCAATCAAAAAAGATGTAAATAAACAAATAAAAATAATTTATTTAATTAATTTTAAATGTTTTACGTTTTTTTTAAGCAAGATTTACATTTTGTACATAAAATTTATAATACATTTTTATTCTAGTAAAAAGTAAGATCTATGTATTTAGTATGTCCTTTATTGTTTATTTTAAAATCCTAACATAATTTATATTGATTATGCTGTAATAAATATTATTTTATTTTATTTATTAATTTTATAACATAATTATTTAAAAATTGAACAACAATGCAAAATAAATAATACAAAAATATTTATATTTTACAAACTTAACTACTTTTCACTAATAGGTATTATTAAAATAAATTCTTACAGTTCGTTACAATGTAAGAGCTTGTGTTTTATGATTATTTTGTTTAATTTAGTTAAAAATGTTAAATGCAAAACACTTTAATTATTCTTATTTTTATTTGCAAAAAAAATTAGATCCAAAAATAATATACAATATAATTTTACTTTAAAAAAAAACAACTAATTTTTGGAAACAAGATTTAATTGTGCTGTTGATTATTATTGCCTAGGACGGCAACATAAAGAATCATTTCCACGCCATTGGACACATTGCTTTTGTCCTCAAAGTTTCCGTTTTGGTTTTCGTTGAATCCCTATAATTTCAATTTAGTCTGTAATCTGGCAATAAATATTTCCATCGTATCTTGTACTATTATTTGTTACTGGGTAACTGATACTATCATATTTTTGGGAAATCGACTAGTCCAATCCACACAACCTAATCAAGCGACGACGCTTGCCAAACACCCCAATCCAGCCAACATAACGTATCGAGTCAATCTCTAAAAATTCTTTTGTTTCAGTTTTACAGTAAACTTTTAAATACAATTATAAACTGTTGAAACAGAAATTAGATGCATTCTAATATTTTGTAAAATTATGCTGTAATTACTTATCTTAGACATATTTAACTGTTACTAATCACTATTAAATTTGTGCAATACGCTTGCGTAGCGTGCTGATCAAAAGTTGCTGGTTTTATTGTTGCTAATTGTTACCCGCTCGCTTTTGTGTTATTTTTTAAGTTTTTGTGTTTTATTTGAGTGTATTATTTTGGTGTAGTTTTTGTTACCTGTTTTTAAGTGTTCGTTTTGTGTTTTTGTGCGTTTTTGTTTGGGCATCGTACTTTAACACTACATTATTTTTATAATCTCCGTCAAAAGATTATTGCTGGTCTTTCCCCAGTAATAAATATTGTTTAACTAATATTTATTGTTTATTTTTCACAAAGTTTTACATTCGGATATGGTGTTCTCTAGTTCATCCATCTGTGGCCTTTAACGGTGCAAGAGGTCTGTGAAGGTTGGCATTTTTTGCGCCATTTGCAAAAAATGGTTTTACGAGGCATGTTCCGGACTATCTTCGGCGCATTATTCGCAATTTACAAATAGTCCTCGGGATTATAACTGCATGGATTACAGATGTGAAATTGATTTGCAGCCATTACCTTCTAGCACCGACCACAGGTCTGATAAGTTGGACGAAATTTTACATTTGGCTAGAAATAATCACTCCTAGTCCTCTAGGGTCAATGAGCTCGATTCTAAGATCCTCGTTTATCTTCTCTCAATAGTGAAACTGTACTTAGGAATTGGACCAGAGTCAAATCCCAATTTAGAGGAATTAAAGTTACAAATGATTTACCTCTATTTGAACGCTTAGCCAGATATTCTAAACCTTCTATTCCTGTCCATCATGCTCAACCCATAGTTAAACTCACCCCCCTCAGGCTAGATATTGATATTGATAATCAGGATTTTCGGTTTGCACCCTGGAGTTCTCCCCGTCTCCCAATCCTCTACAGGTTAAGACAAATCACTCTACTGCTACCACTTCCTCAACCTTAAATATTTATTTCACCAACGTTTTAAGCCTTCATAACAAATTAAATGAGGTTTATCAGCTTCTATTTTCTCCTTTTCCCCCACATCTATTTGGCGTTACTGAGTTATGGCTCTCTGATGATGTACTTGACTCTAAACTTCTTATGGATGGTTATAGTGCTGTGCGGCTTGATTTTTGTAAGGTCAAAGATGGCGGCTGTTTATTCTATGTCAGGGAAGATTTAGCCTACTCTACTATCTCAGTTCATCCTTTAGCCCACAAAGCTGATTATGACTTTTTTCACTTAGCCGTTAGGTTTTCTATTTCTAAAACTTTATTCTTCCTGCTGTACCGCTCCCCAACTCTTAACTATCACTCCAACATTGAGTTCATCAATGAACTTCAATATGTTCTTGCCCTACTATTTAAACACTTCGTCATAATGGGAAACTTTAATTGCCCCCCCATTAATTGGAGTTACCCCTCAGAGTCTTCTAACTTCTTTAAATCTAAACTTTTGGATCTCTGTGCTATACACGCCCTCAAACAACATATACTTTCTCCCAACAAGATATAGATCTGGATCTAACCCCTTCTGTCTTGATCTTGTTTTTTCACTCGAATGTATAGATATCGACTCTCTGTCTTATTTACCTCCTCTTGGAAAAAACAATCACCTCTTATTAGCTTTTGTAGTTCATCTTCCATATCCTGTTTTCAACATTTGTGAGATTAATTTGAAACCCATACCTGATTTTAGAAAAATTGACTTCAGTGGGCTCAAGTTTTTCTTATCTAACGTTAACTGGGAAAACTTGTATACTAATGAACTTGAAAAAATCTATTTCTTCTTCAACAAGGTACTTAATGATGGGGTAAATCTCTTTGTTCCTTTTAGTGTCCCTAAGTACACCAAGCCCAGACTTCCTAGAAATATCTTTAGATTAATTCACAAGCGGAATAAGGTTTTCTATTTGTGGAAAACTACTAAACTATCTTGCTTCCACTATACTTATTTAGATATTCGTAATGATTGCACTAGACTTATTAAAGGATATAAAGGGAATCTATTTCATAAATCTTTAAACAGAGGCAAGTCTAACAAGAATCCCCTATTTAAGTTCATTAGGAATAAGCAGGAAGCTAATCATTTCTTCCCTCACCTCAGAGATCAACAAGGAGGGTTGATCTCAAGACTTTCTAGCAGTAATCTGTTTAAGGACTTTTTCAACTCCGTCTTTCAAGCTCCAATAGGTACCATACTACTCCCTACCACTGCTTGTCCACCTATACAACCTCTATCCCTTACTGGTCTCCTAGTTTTCAACTGTTATATAAACCTCAAGTTTATATCTTGTGGTGCAGATGGCATCTATTACAAAATTGTATAAGAATGTGTGGATATTCTTGCCCCCCCATCTGACCTATATTTTTAACCTATCTGTCCAGTCTGGTCAAATGCCCTCTATATAGACGGTTGCTTTTAAAAAACCTATCCACAAGTCAGGATGCAGGTTTAAATCTGATAGCTATAGACCTGTCAGCATCCTTTTCACTCAAGTAAAATAATAAAAAGGTTTATTCGATTCCATTTATTTGATCATTTTATTAAACTTAATATTGTTAATTCTGCTCAACATGGCTTTATGCCTAAGAAATTTTGTCTTACAAACCTTTTTATCTACTCAAATAGTATCACAGAATTGCTAGACAGCCATCATTCTGTTAATGCCATCTACTTTGATTTTGCAAAGGTATTTAACAAAATTCCACACAATTTTTTATCTCCAAGTTTTAAGGCTGTAGGAATAGTTGGCTCAATCCTAGCTTGGATTAAAGATTTTTTCTCCAATCGTACCTTTAAGGTCTGGGTTGGGTCAGATTCCTTATCCTCTTGTCCCATCTCCTCAGGTGTACCTCAAAGATCTGTTTTAGGCCCTCTTTTCATTGATTCTTTTTATTAATGATTTACCTTTAGCTGTTTACTCTAACATCCTGCTTTATTCCTACGATGTTAAAATCTGGGATACTAACCCTGAACTACTTCAGGCAGATATTTTTAGTATTTACAATTGGTTAATGTTAAATCAGCTACCGCTCAATAAAGCCAAATGTAAGCACATTATTTTTAAGCGACCGTCAGGCATAGTCTTTTTTTTACCTCCTAATACGCAGTAAATTAAATTAATCAAATCAATTAAGGACTTAGGAGTCATTTTTGACTCTTCTCTCAGATTTATTGAACATCATTCCTTAGCTATTCAGGCTCATTAGGTTCTTTATAAGGAACCTTGGGAACATTCCTCCTAAATGTCTACGTCTACTTTACATGTTGTACTTGAGACCTTATTTTGAATATTGTGCTCAAGTCACGACCCCAATCCTAAAATTTGACATATATAGACTAGATCAGGTAAAGAGGGTTGTCACTAGACTGCCTCGTGGTTTTAAATACTTACCCTACTATCAGACTTAAATCACTAAAGCTGTTTCTCCTAAATAATAGGCGTCTCCAGAGTAATATTATCCCGACTTATCAATTTTTTAATTCTGGTTCTTCTTCACCCTTTTTACTTTAGCTCACAACTCCCTTAGAGGGCATAACCTTAAACTGTCCAAGCCTAGAGCTTTTCCCACTTTTCCCACAGAGCAATCACTCCATGGAACAATTTGCCTACCAAGGTAGTCTCTGCGTCCTCACTCCCAGCCGTCAAAAAAGCATACGATAATTATTAGTTTTCCAAGTTCAACTAACCCGACTCTTTTACCTTTGCCAATTTCTGTTATCCTGCCTATTTACCCATTTTTTATTTATTGTTATCATCCTTCTGATAACATTGATAAATAGAACCAAGGATCAAAAAGAGTTTTACTCCTACTCAACTCGTGTATTAACTTGTAACCTGTAACCTGTAAAATAATATACGATTAACAATATATAAGCTGTTTCCACACCATTGACACATTCACTCTAATTCCGTCTTCCTTGCATCCATATTGACTCCCAGTTGTTTCTTACGCATTTCGGTTTTGTAATTTAACAAATATACCTTTCTGTTGTATCTCGTGTAATTATTCATTATTTCCTCGTTACCGATACTAACGCAGTTTTAAGGAAAATCAATCAGCCTAATTGACGTAACCTTCTATAAGCAACGCTGCTTGTTCCACTACAAACTAAGCTAACTCAACGAATTCAAAATTCAAAATTATACTCATAAATAGCAAAAATTAACATAACTTTAATTATAATAAATACTTTTTACTTTACATTTTTTTAATGTTTTTTCAATTAAAATTTAAGTAATGCTAGTTTTTTAAAATTTATTACTCAACTAGTGTACAATTTCCGAAATCCTAAAATGTTAAAAACAATAATTAAATTGAATATATAGAAACATGTATTAATTTATACAGTTTTAAATCTTTGTGTATTATTTGATTATATATATATATATATATACTCATATCGCCATTTTAAAAACTAACGCAAAAAATTATAAGAGTATTAAATCTAAATTAATTTGTTATGTTCAATTGTTTTTTCGTAAAAATAAATATTGAGAATTAAAAATAATGTCAAGTACTTAATAGTTCACTTATATATACTTTGTAATATTTATTTAAAAAGGCTGAGTCGGTCAAAATGGCATATTTTAAAAGCTACTTCTATATTAACGTGGATAATAAGTTGAAGTTACATAATTTTTTATAATAATTAGCCCATTATTATTTTGTCTGCTTAATTTCACTAAAAATGAACAATAACTAATCCCTAAAATTGATGTTAAACGAACATTCAAATCTGCCCTGATTATGATGTCATAATAATTATCAAAATAAATATTTAATTATTCTAATCTATACAAATAAAAGTAGTTTAAATAATTTTCAAAAATTTTATAAAAATTTTAAAACAAATTGAATAATTTATTATTTATGTTTAACTTTGAGATTCCTCTCGTTCGCTAATTTTGCTTTCTGAATGCATTGTTTGTGAAATGGACAGTAGTGATAAAAAATGTTTTCATCTTACAGAAAATGAATATCGTGTCATTAAAGAATTAAAAAATAAAGGATTTTTACCAAAAAAATTAGCGAATTTATATATACTTAGCCTTTCAACAATTTATCGGATTATTAATAGTCAAAAACCACGAAATTATGATAATGTTGGAAGAAAACGTGTAACAAACACTACGGATCAGAAAATTGTTATAGAATTAAAAAATTATAATAAATAGTTTAAACAATCTTATTATTCCACAATAAGAAACAGAGCAATTGAATTTGGTTTAACGCTTTAATCACCAAAGGTTAAACCATCTATTACTAAAAAACAAAAGGATGATAGATTAGCTTTTTGTAAACTATGGAGTGAACGACACTTTTGTTATTGGCGTTCCGTATACCATGTTGATAAAACAAGGATTCGAGACAAACCATTTGGCATTAAAAATACAGTGTTATGTGGGTTCAATTTTCAAAAACATTTACTCCCGGTTGTTAAAAAAGAAAGCCCACCCTCGACAAGTAATGTGTTGGTTTAGTATTAAGTATAATTAACCTATGAAGTGGAGAATTATATCAGGTACCTTAAATAGTGAAAAATTTGTTTCAGTTATCAAGGATGTTTTTTATTATAAAATGCAACACATTTACACGGAAATTACTACTGTTTTTCAGGACAATGCTCCATATCATACGTCCAAGAAGATAATATCATATTTATCTAAGTTCATTATATTTGCTTTATATTTACATTTAGACAGTAGAGGGGCTAAAATAGAAAAAGCTATTTTTCACTTAATTGCCACCTAACAGCCCGGACATTAATGTTATTAAAAATATTTTCAGTATGCTAAAGCGCAACATCAATAAACATACTGAAATTAAGGATTTAGCTGAACGCATTCGGTTTGTTGTTCAATATGAGATGAAACAGGAATATATCAACACTCTTATCGATAGCATTCTAAAACGCCTGGATTAGGTTGTTTAAAAGAAAGGCGATTACATAGACTATTAAATTTTTTAAACTATGTAATATCCTTAACCATTTGGTAACTGAAAAAAAAAATTGCATGTAATCTGTATTTTTATTAATAGTTGACGTTATAAATCATGTTAATCATTTTACTCAATTTTCGATTTTACACCAGTTGATATTTCATACCATTTTTTATTACTTACAATATACATGTATATATAATTATAGTTTTTTTAATTATTATATAGTATTGTATATTTTATAATCAAAGTGACATTTCTCTTGTGTGCTATGCAGTTGCTAGACAGTTTTAGTTAAATAATCACTTTTTTGCGGTATTTGTTGTGAGAGTTATATATATATATATATATATATATATATATATATATATAACGTTTACCGTTTTTAATGTGCAATTTACTATCTGTTTGTAATGCTTCTTCAAATTGTTATTTGCAAATTTGGAGAGTAGTTGTTAGTAGCAGTTGATCTATGTTCTTGTCAGGAAATTAGTACAATTGCAAATATATCTTCTAATGCCTAGTGATTCGTTATCTTAGAGATATTAATTAATCAGTAATTATACAAACTCCCAGTGAATCGGAAGATGAAAGAACACGGAGTAAGAAAATCCAGAATATATCATTAAAAACAAAACTGTACAAATATATATATATATATATCCACGCGCGCCAATCCCATAGCAATCATCGCCACAATTATAACAATTATTCATTTAAACAAAGTTATAACAAAGGCATTCTAATGTTTTCTGTGTTTATACGAATTGTTTTCTGGATTTTTCTAAAATCATAAAGAACAATAATTGTATTTTAAATCACATTATTGAGTTATTACACTACAGTTTAATTTTCTCCCAATAATGTACTTACGTAATTTAATTTTTTTAATAATAATATAAACTACTAATGTTTTGTTTAAGTAATATGATAAAAGTTAAATAAACGTTTTAATTGCAACTGTACCATCATTCTAACAGAAAACGTTTTTCCATTTATAAAGCGCACACAATATATTGGTTTTAAATTGCCAAATTTATTATTTTTATTTTAGATTGCAATACTTTAGCACTTAATTAAATAGAACGTATAATGATGGATCCTAATCAATAATAAACGGTTCATTAGTTGTATCTATACTTAGTCGCATTTACTTTAAATGTAACAAAATTAAAATAACTCTTGGTTAAATATTTAGTTGGTTAAACTGAAAATTTAAATTACAATCAATATGTGTTAACTATCAAAAAAATTAATTAATCAATCGTTTTGTACATTTAAAATAACAAAAAACTTAATTTATCAATAGGATTTTAACGGATTTGAGGATTTGAGGACACTAGGTAATTAGAATTGATCAGATTCACTATAAATAATAAATTTATAGGTCCAAGGTCATCCACCCATAGCTTAGTGGTTTAAGGTACCGGCCTGACACCAGATAGGGCGTGGGTTCAAGTTCATGTGTGTGTAAAACTTGAAAGGTATGCCTGCTGATGATTCCAAATAAGGATGAAACAGCTGTACAGTGCTCCTGGTTGACATGAAAACCTAGTGCATTTATTATATAAGTAAATCTGACAATTCTAGCAAAACAGTTTTTAAAAAAACGTAATTGTCATATTACTGCTTTATACTATATGTTTATTAGTATATGGTTTATATAACAGTAAACATGTTAATCTTTCTAGTAAATTATTTAATCAGATTCTATACGTTTTTAAATAATTAATCCACTCATTTTTTTTTTAATTATTATATTTTGTTTAACAATTATATACGGGTGGAAATGATTCGTTTTTATACAATTTTTATTAATACCGCCAAAGTAATGTTCAAAAAATATTTAAGTAAAATGTAAATGTTCTTAGGACAATCTATTATACCGCATTAATTTTGGTATCTAACGCTGCACATACTGTTGGCGGACATAGGTTCGAATCCTACCACTGGTCCACGTAACGTGGGCGTTTGTCTAAAACATAACTGAAAAACTTTTTTTTTCCCATAAAACATTGAAGCAATAAATCCAATAAAAATTACAACATTTTCCCTTTCAAAAGGATAACTTGAGTTTGAGCCTCAAGAATTCAAAAATTCAAAAATAGTTACACTATTTAAAAGTTGTACTAACAGTTGTATTTTAATTAAACGGTACAAAAATTTTGTAATCAATATGACATTTGTAACAAAAAGTATTTTTAGATTTATCATTTATCTAAAAAATAAAAATGTTTACTAAATGAAAATTTAAAACTTTATGTAAAAAAATAAAAAATAATTATTGATATGATTCACCTGAACAATAAATTTATTCTTGAACCCACGCCCTATCTGGTATCAGGCCGTGGGTTCAAGTTCGTGTATATATATGTGTGTGTGTGTGTAAAACTTGAAAGATATGTGTTGCTGTGCTCCTGGTTAACTTGAAACCAAGTGGATACATTATTCAAGTGAATCTGACAATTCTAATATAACAATGCTACAAAAAACCAAATAATCCCTTAAAAACCCATTGATAAAAAAATATTGTGTTTATAAAATCTGGGCAAGTATAGACAGAATTCGTTTTTTACATTGCACATGCGATCAAACTCCACCACGGGCATGAAATGCGGGCTTACGATCGGCTTGGCCTACATATTCACTACTAAGTAATGTTTCTTGCAAAATATCTAAATTAGTAAAAAATAAAAAGTATATATATGTATATAGTTAAAACTAGAACTATTGATTAAAGTAACAGGAATAAGAGAAGTAAAAATTAATTGTAGATAATTAATTATAAAAGCAAACATGACAAGAAAATTACAAAAAATGACGTTTAATATTCATTCAATAGAATTCAAAACATTTTTTTTAAATAACAGTAAACCTAAAATGTATTCGTACGACTTTATTTTTATCCACATATTTATTCTTCTACTACTTTGAATGTTTTACATAAACGATTATTTGGCAGTGGACATATTAGCAAAGCCAATCGCGATTCCGCCGTTAGTGTCAGGTCCAAGTCGAGCGCAGTATCGCTAAGTCACCTCGGCACAAATATCTAACAATAGGAACAACAAAAACATAATATTAAACATTACCATACAATATATTTGCATGTAACTCAAAATAAAAAGTTATGTGTGTATATATATATATATATATATATATATATATATATATAGTCCATTGGTTTTTAAAAATATTCAATAATAAATTCGGGCAATCAAAGCATTTGCAATATAAATAAATAAAATATTTTTTATTTAATTAAACATACAATGCAAAGTTAAAAAATTGAAATATGAACACTATCTATAAAATATATTTTATGGAGGTAACGTGGAATAAACAGAACATGCTATATTGCGGTCAATAAATATGAATCTTCGAATAATTCAATTTAATTTTGAAATTATCCGTTTATTTCATTGTTTCTGTAATGCATAATTCTATTGACTATTTTTAACTTTAATACATTTAGTATTGACATTTATCTTTTGACATAATTATTACGGAAATACTTGATAATTCATGTTTCAAGTCGAAATTTAACAATTGATGCATTTCTAAATTGGTGGGAACGGCGTGATTCGAACACGCAACCTTGAACATTTATTGCGTATAAAAAAGCCCACGTGACGTATTGACCAAAATATATAATTGTCACCACCGCAACAGATTGCCGGTTTTTGTTTAGTCTTACTGGATAGTTACTAGCACAAGAACTAATGGAGCAAATCTTTACATCACTCATTATAACACAATAAGTTTAAAATGGTGTTACATAACATATGACATCACATGTTTAGATCCCGTGCTTGCTAAACGTTTATAGACAAGTACATATACTCTCTTCAGTCACAAACAGTATATATATATATAATAAAATTATATGATGTAATTAACTTAACATTTATAACTATACATACATACACATATGTTTGTGACTGAAGAGAATATACGAAATGAATTCATCTCACAGTTTACGTCTTTTATTATTTTTGTTTGGAATTATAAAGGGAACCCAATGCTTTAAATTACATATACGCTAATGTTGCATCACCAAACAGCTAATTCTATTGTAAACGATTTTAGAAACAAATTCTAAGCTGTGACAGTCATTAAGACAGTTTCTGGCAAATAAAAAGCCTCATCATCATAATGGGATAAACATCCCCACCGGTTATTATCACCCAGATTTATCGGTTGGTTAAAGCAGA
>JAKXYG010000550.1:687500-702500 GCA_025895645.1 Cardicola forsteri
ACAAAAAATTAGGCGGCTTCGTCAAATATTGTCAAAATAAAATAACAGTACCACAAATCCTGTTTCAAAATAAGTTTGATTCAATAAAAAGCATTTTCATATACAATTACAATAAATGTACTTTTAATGTACCATGTATTTCAAACAAACATAATTATTGATAAATGATCATTGTTATAATTTTTTTCCCAACGCATCTATAAAACAATAATATTATTATTAAGTCTCAATCATCCCTTCATATAGCCGTCATATCAACGATGTTTTTTCGGCCTCAACCAAACTTACTTGAATCTACCCACATGCCTCGTTTCCAAAACATAATTGAAGCAAGCATCATCCTTACAATGCATACATCACGTCAAGCTTACATTTAAAAAAAATCTTTTTTTCTTTCTGTTCATTTAACTCATACATATCTATATATATGTATGTATACACTCACATAAAAGGGTTAGAAAAACTTTTAAATCTTGTGTATTTGAAAAAAATGAAACACGTCAATACAAACTGATTGGTAGATGCATACATACATATATGCGAAGAAAAAAATTCAAGTTTAGAAAAAAAATAGGTTGAATAGAAAAAGATAGTCATATTGTTTGAGTGGTGTGGGTGCAGGCAGACAGTGAAGAAAAATTGGGTGAGTAAAAGTAGATTAGTGCACATGTTTTTAGGATGCTTTTTTCAAAATCTAATTATTATTATAACAATAATAAGTTTTAGATTTGAATACTGCCAGTACTTTTTTCTGTATAAGCTCAGCCATTTCGAATTAAAAATCCATTGTTTAAAATTCCATCACGTGATGCAATGACACAATGACTAAAATGCAAAATTTCAATTGGCTAATAACAAGGTCATCTGTTAGCAATCTTTCTTAAGATTAGAGCAATGGAGAAAGGTACTAGAAAATTGAGGTTTAAAAGTCAACAAGAAAATGGCGGTTTTGTATGCGTAGGGTGAAAGTTGTTGATAAAATCAAAATGGCGAGAGTAAAAAAGTCTAACATACCTTGGCGCATCACTAGAAGAGAATAGAGATTTGGATGAGGAAATAGCTCAAAGGACACAGGCAGAATGGCATAGCGAGAAGAAACCTAGAGAGTTACTGTGTGATTGAAAAGAGAAAAGTAAATTTTGTTCCATGTGTCTAAATTAGGATAAAAAATGAAGAACGCTGAAAGAAATAAAAAAAGTTGGGGTCATATTGTACGAAGAAAAAAATATGTAGGTAAGAAGGCAACTATTGGGAATGGAAGTCAAAAGTAAAAGAAACCGAAGTCGACTTAAAGGAAGATGGCTAAATTGTGTGGAGGCGCAGATGTGAAGGAAACAGCGACGCCTCATAAAAGCGGGCAAAGCTAATGAAAAAGGAGAGGAAGAAGAATGAAACAACCTTCTTATAATTTGTCCAATTAAGGAATAATGCACTTTGAGGTTTAAGAGTCAACAAAAATGGTAGAGAAATCAAAATGGAACGCCAGGAATTGTTGAAAGTGAAAAATTTTTAATACCTGGGCTTATCGCTAGGATCTAAATGTAGAGATAGCCCAAAGAATACAACTTACAGGATAAGAGCAAAAACAACAGGTAACATTTTTAAGACCGCAGTGAGACCGGCCTTAATTTATGGATTGGAAACGTGAAGTATTAAGAAAGCCCAGGAGAGAAAACTGAATTCAGTAGAAATAAAAACGCTTTGATGGTTGTTGAAAGTGGTTAGAGGAAAACTGAAAGTCATCGAAGCACATAAAAAAACCAAGAAAAAAGGTTAAAGTGGCATGGCCATATTCTACTTAGAGAAGAAAACTACGTTACGAGGAGAATATTGGCATTGGAAGTGAAAGGTAAAAGAAATTGTGGCAGACCAAAGAGAAGATGGTTGGATTGTGTGGAAGCCGACTTATGAAGGAAAAGAGACTAACAAAAATTGCCGCTATGGACAGAATCAAATGGAGAATGCTGACCAGAAACAACGACTCCCTCATAAAAGAGGGAAAAGCCGTAAGGAAAGAAGAAGACTTATCATCAGATATTTTCCAAATAACGTAATTGTTAAATTAATTTTTTTAAATTTTTTTTCTGACATTAAATAGATTTTAAAAGTTGATTAAATACATTGTTTTTTGGTAGAACCACATGTTCTATCCAGTATATTTGTTGTACAGTCTGTAATTATTTTCTGAAACAATTTCCACTTATCATTAAACTTTTCTACTTTTTTCAGATTTTAAAAATGTATTTTTTAACAATCGTAGAATTGGTTTGAAATATTTGGTTGTTTAAGTTTCCTAAACGAAAATAGAAGTAATTTTTTGTGGTTTTTATTTTCTTTAATTTTAAACGAAGTTTTTCAACAACAAGATTGTGATTAGAAGTAGCATTTGCACGGCGATATGCAAGTACATCTTGCAAAGAAGATCGCCATTTTGTGCTAATACAAATGTAGTCAATCTCGTTTGCTGTTTTTCTGTCGGGGAAAACCCACGTTGTTTTGTGTATATTTTTGTTATTGAAAAATGTGCTGTCAACACGTATTCCAAAATGACTGCTTAGCGTCAACAACCTATAATTATTATCATTTATGCTATCAGCATAGCTGTGTAGTCCAATATTTAAAAAGTACCCAGATTTATCTTTGTTTAATTTTAATCAATGTTTATTCTTAGAATATCATCCAACAAATTTTGTAACTGACCGTAAAAAATATTTTTTTAACCTTCCTCTACCTAAAACCTCTCATAATACACGGAGTACTAAAATGGGGTCATTTTTGACCCCAATTCTTTTTTGTTTAAAACACATCATCAAGGTTCATAGATCGAAGGAAATTGATAAAAGTTATGCTCAGAGACTTTAAAGATTTATTTACAAATAAAAATGTGGTAACGTAGTAGCATTTGAGGTTACTGAGTTGATAGAATTGATCAGATTCATATAAATATCAGTTATAGGTCGAATGTCATCCACCCGTAGCTCAGTGGTTTAAGGCGCTGGCCTGACGCAAGATAGGGCGTGGGTTCAAGTTCATGTGTGTGTAAAACTTGAAAGGTATGCGCTGCTGATGATTCCAAATAAGGATGAAACAGCTGTATAGTGCTCTGGTTAACTGGAAAACCTAGTAGATTTATTATTCAAGTGAATTTGACAATACTAATATAACATTTCTAAAAACATATAATCATAAAACCCCATTGTTAAAAATATATCTATTCAAGGAATAACAAAGTAAATGCTGTGGTAGAGGCCTATTACTGATGCCATTGCTGCTTGGACTGACAATGGTATTCCTGTTCTTGGAGGATTTGCCCTCTCTTTGGCAACTGAGTTTCACTAGTATAGAACCCAAGTCTTTGAGAAATTTAAGTCTTGTCGGGTGCTGTATTTGGAAATTTCTTTTGTAAAGTACATAAGCATTCAAAGCACAAAATGGAGTCATAATTGACCCAAACACTTAAAAACGTCATACGTAGCAAAATAAAACACGTGTAGCATTGAAACCTCTTGTCAGTGTTTTGCACATCATTTCAGGAAGAAAATGATAATTTTACATAAATTTAACCTGTAGTATAGGATTATTGCAAATTTCGTACTCTGGGGTCATTTCTGACCCATTTCAGGTCAGGAAGGTTGAACATGTCATATAGTGGATAAAGATAAGGAGGATAATCGACATGAAGCAAAATATCACCGATGCCAGTGCTACCGTTGATTTGGCTATGCTACAGCAAAAATAGAAAGAAATCGATTAACTTTATTGTAACTAGTGGTGCTCACATAGAGGGAGTGTATTAAAAGAAAAGCAGAAAAAATTCAATATTTATTCCACATTTTGTAACAAATTTCACACATTTATTTACTTTTAGTAAATTTATTAAATTGTAAAAAGACTTTTATGGCCAATTTTTATTATCATATATATATATATATATATATATATATATATATATATATATATATATATATATATATATATATATATATATATATATATATATATATATATATTCAGAATATTAGTATAGGATTATTTGCAAAATTTCATATATTAGGGGTAATTTTCTGACCCCATTTCAGGCTCAGGAAGGATTAAATTGTTCTCGAGTAGCCACAGTAGGAGAAGGGTTTAGACTTGCACATTTGTTACTTTTGTAAACCTGGCCGAAATGATGCAAATTCGTTCGCCGGGCTTCCATCCAGCCGTAACTTAACAGCATTTTTATTTAACATAATATCAACTCTTTGAATATGATGGTTTTCATGTCCAGTGTATAAAATTCGTGTATCTCCACTTCAAAAGAAAGAAAAAGCAGACAGTTTGGTTGGTTGAAAAGCCTAATCTTGCCAAAGCGTGCGAGTGGCAAGAGGGTTAGATTTGAAACAAAGTTTCACAACTGACGCTAAACGCGGATTGTCACGTAGAGTGTGTCTACGGGCTAATCAATATTCATTTCATGAAAGCAACAATCGAAAACAAACAATTGACAAGGTCACTTGATGTTTTTTGGCTAGGATTAATTCCTTCAACCTTTTGAGTAGTTTAGTAGTAGTATAGCACTAGACTCAAACTTGAAGAGGCATGAGTTCGAGTTCTACCACCGGTAGCAAGTGGACACTCTCGCTTGGTTTCGTTAAAGATGTCCACTTGCCTGAAAATGTTTCTTATAAAGCTATAACGATAATAATAATAATAATAATAATAATAACAGCAATAATGGTAACAACAATAATAGTAATAATATTAGAAATAATATTAATAAGAATAGTAGTAGTAATAATAATAATAATAGTAAAATTTAAAAAAATAAGAACAACAATCATAGAAATAAAAATAGTAATAATAACCGTAATAATAACAACAATAATAATGTCGGGTTGGTAAAGCGGTACAGCGTTCGATTTAGACCTGGGTGGTTCGAATCCCATCACCGGCCCACTAAAATGCGGGCCCACGTTCGGCTTCACTAAAATGTCCATTTCAGAAAGATGTTTCCCATAAAACATTTAAAGTAATAAACATAAGAAATATAAAAAAGTAATAATATTGGTAACAATATTATTATTATTATTATTATTATTATTATTAATAATAATAATAACAATAACAAAAATAGTAATAATATTAATAAATAAAAAATAAAATAATAAAAACAACAAAAATCATAGTAATAACAATAGTAATAATAATAACAAGAATAGTAATAATATTAGTAAAAATATTAATAATGATAATAATAAGAAAATAATAAAAACAACAACAATTATAGTAATAATAATAATAATAACAACAATTGCAATAACATGGATAATAATAATAATAATAATAGTAATAATAATAATACTATAATAATAGTAGTAATAATAATAATAAATAGAAAATAAAATAATAAAAACAACAACAATCATAGGAATATTATTATTATTATTATTATTATTATTATTATTATTAATAATTTTAATAGTAATAATAAAGCACACACTGATGAAAGTAAGAGTACACCCAAGTACGATGTATACATCATCGTACATTCGGTCCTCAATCTTTTATATATTATATAGCGTTTAACAACTACCGCGTAGCGCAAGAAGAAATAGATTCAAAAATTAAAGACTGCGTACATATACGAGCATTACTCAAATCATCAAAAATATTAGTATTCTAAATTATACTTAAACAACCTTATCGCCAAAAAAGGAATCGTAGAAAATAACTTTAATATGCGTTTACTTTTAACCCTATCTTCGAAAACATGTATGTTATTAAGAATAACTAAACTAATTCAATATGATCAGTGTTCATGACAAATTGATTATTATTCATCCCTCAAACTTTTTCAGAACTTTGATCTTGTTATTATAACTATGATTATAATTGTCATTACAATTTATTCGTTTTTACTGTTTAACTGTTTTCCTTAAAACGCATTTTTCATGCAAGGGAACATTTAGCGTAGCTGAACCAGGGTTCACATTTAGTGCCAATGACGAAACTCGAACACATGCTCACATAGTTACAAGTCATCTTCAATGTCTAACGAGAAACACGTTTCAGTAATTCTATATTTTGTCACGATTATCTCCCTTAGCCCAACAAAAAGGTATCTTAAGGTAACATATACCATTTTAGTATCCTGGATGTATTCTTTCACTCACCAGCCAATATGGAAGCCCTGTTATACCACTGTGCACTCGGTCCCTGTTATGTTGATCCAAAAGCTTGGATACAGTCATTACTGGAAATTGGTACTATATAAACATGATTCACATCCTCAGGATCATTAACATCGCGAATTCTTATCAATGTTGTCAATACATGTTGTTTTTTTCTTATTGTAACAAGAGAATAATTTTTAAAAGTTCTCAATTTACCCTAGAAAACAAAAAAATATTTAAATTGTTCTACAATTCCAATCTCGTAATAAATTTTAAAAGCGTTTCAAATAAACAAGTTACCGACCAATCAGGTTGAAGTTGTAGAAAAGGTACAGAAAACAATTCAACACAAATTCACATTTTCTCTCAAAATCAATATATCGCAAAAATTAGTTTTCATCATGAATACTGTAAATATTGTCTTGAATTTGAGTCATGTACTCATTATTTTACACTACTGTAAACACTGATCAACGCATCTTACTGATCAAAACATACACACGCACGCACGCACGCACGCATACACACACATACAGACAACACAATCTGTGAACAAGAATTACAGAAACTTTTGAATTTTACATGCATGTGTTTGTAGATGTGTATTCACAAAAACTTAACATGTCTTCAATCTGGGTCAATAACAATAATAATTATAATAATTATTATTATTATTAAGTGGATGATATAGTTTTTTATCAAGATATTGGTATCCTTTGATGAAAAAGAATGGTTTTCATAGGTGATGTTTAATCATCCTTGTGTTTATAAACACGGATGGAGGCTTCATCTTGGTCGTGTGGATGTTTTGATCAGGTTGTATTTTTTTTACCTAATAAAACACTGAATCAAATTGATGGATTATTTTAATTATTATTGGAACATGTGCTTGTAAATATTGTACCGGGACGACAAGCTAACTACAAGGTGAGGTAGTGGTCTTGTATATCGAGTTTATCACTGGCACTAAAGATAAGATTTCGACTTATTTAAGAAGTATATTCAGTCAGAATATTTTGCATTATTAGCATAACGGAATGGTATAATAATAACAAAGTAATTGACAATGACGCCTTTTGTGAAATGACTTCAAAAAGGGCTTCGTAGTCTGGTTTTCGCTAATTAACGTGATGGGGCGGTTTTTGATAAAACAAGCAGCGTGTGAAGTGCTTAGTCGCAATTTCCCTCCATATCTAACGTCAAGTAATGAATAAAAACGCAAAAACCAAACGAAAAGCGTTTATTGCCAAATTTACAGAATCGGACGACGGAATGAAACCAAACACCCATATGGAAACCGAAAGTTGGACGAGAGACGGAAGTGTTCAACAGCGTGGAAACGGTTGTTTATGTAGCCGTTCGCGCCGATATGAAACCGTTGTTACACACAAAAAATTAATAATCAAAGGATATTAATTCCCAAAAATTAAATGTTAATTTTTGTAATGAAATAAAAGAATATTGTTTATTATTTTTAACTTTCAATCTTCTTTGTCAACTGTCACCGCTACACGTCCCCAACGTAGCGATGACAAATAAAGTGAAAAAAACATATTAATAACCTAGTTCACTTACTGAATGACTTTTCAAAATAAGACTATGTGTACTACAAATGGAACTTTTTGCAATACGGCAATTGTACTTAAAAATTTTTGGTATATCAAAGACTGACGTGTTTTGGGGACTTTTACATTCAAAGGTCATGTGGAAATGGCGTCCTTTGCCTATTTTTTTAAAACAATATTTATTCTTCTACAAGGATGATTAGAAATGAACCTATCTAGCCAGTCCCAAGCTTGGATAAAGGCAGTAAAAATCATAGGTTAAAACTATTTAGTAGGGAAACAATTATAATCATATTTCTCATTAACTCCACCTAGAAAAGATTAGAAATGAACTAATATAGCCAATCCCTTTAAAAAGAAGCATTGGGCAATAAGATAACAATTACAGCAAAGCAACAACAACAAAGTCTCATTGGCATTGAAGATTCTGCAAATCGAAGATTGAGCTTCCTTTCGGCTTTCACTCCAACCCCGTCATCTGTGTAACTCTGTCATCCAGATACGTGCGGTCACTTCTTTGCCGTTGTTTGCCGGAATGGCATTTTTCTTGTACTGTTTCCGTAGCAGTATAAACTGTTTACAGGAGTCAGGTTGCTAACGGTGCTCGACCCTTCTCCTTTATCCAGGCTTGAGACTGGCTAGATTGAATCATTTCTAATCAAACTAGGAGGAGTTATAATAATAATAATAATAATAATAATAATAATAATAATAATAATAATAATAATAATAATAATAATAATAATAATAATAATAATAATAATAATAATAATAATAATAATAATAATGATAATTCTGTAATAATATTATCAATCGAATATTTAATTATAATGCTCATTTTAAACAAATAAATAATGAGACTGGAATATTGGTAAATCGCTAAACCCGAAACTAGAGTTCGAATCTGGCTAGTGATAAAACAACCAACCTTGGAGTAAAACAATATTAAAAAATTCCTATTGGTCAACCTTCATGGGTGGGATTGTTTGACCTTGAAAATCAATATTTAGCCAGTAGGGAACTCACATTTAAACATTTTGTTCTCTTAGAAATGGGCTTTACAACCAAACTTCGAATGTCACTACCAACTTAATATAAGAGAAATTTTTAATGAAATACAGCTATCACTTTATCCATTATTTATTGTTGATTGTGACGCAATTAATAAATTATTGACTATTTCTATATTTATGCAATGAAATTGAATGGCTTTATAGGAATGACAAACATGGAAAAAATAATCACGTTTTTTGGCCAATAAAAACGGCATTCTTGTGTTGTTATTTGAGAAAATCAATGTAGCAGTCTGATTTTTTGTCAAGGTTGCCTTCCTCAGCCCATTGACTGCATAGTGTTGTACCTTGTTGGTGTTATACTTGGAAACTATACACTAAAGTAGCCAACTAATCGCAGAGCGGTCTAGTGTGGGGGGGGTACAACGCTGAACTCGAAATTGGACAGACACGATTTCGAGCGTCATCACCCACCTTGAATGAGGTCCACTTGCTAAAATTTGAATTTTTTGTCAAACATCCAATCAGTAAACGTAGTCATCGCGCCGAGCACGCTGTACTGCTAAACTATGCCGGTACAAAGAGCAATTTGTACAAAGCGCCCTTTTAAGTAAAAAATACCAAATAAATAGAACCAAGTAAATCTTTATTGTGCTGCTACAATTATCAAAACAAAAACTTGCGCCTAGTGTCGCCAGTTGTTCACGTTCAATTTACCTAATACATATCACAGTGTAGCGTAAATATTGGATATAACTGTCGACAATATGATTTTGGCAAATGACGTCGCTTGTGAGAAGGTTGTGTAAATATTGTACTAGTCGACTTTCCCAAGAGCCACGTCTGTACTGATTACTTGGAGGAATGAATAAGAAGGTAAGACACTGAGGAAAACGTCTATTGCCAATTGTACAGGAACGAAACAATGGGAAGACGCCAGCAATCAATATGGAAGGGAAGATGACTGGATTAAGAGTGGCGTGGGAACGGTTGTTTATATAACCGTTCCAACCATAGAATATTGTTTCCAAAAATTAAATGTTATTTTTGCAATAATATAAATTAATATTGTTTATTATTTTTCATTCCCATTCTCTTCGCAGATTGTTATCGCTCCTAGTTGACTCAAACCAAGTGCATTTATTATTTACAGTGAATGTGACCTTTCTATTATTTCATCCTTGAAAACCCATTATTAAACAAAACCGAGCTGTGCCATATATAGGCTATGAAACCTGTGCAGTATGCCAGGACCTATATGGTAAAAGTTCTTATTGCACTTATTGGCGGTAGTAACGTACAACACTTGAAGACATTGAGAAATTAGCATTGATCAGGTTCACTATAAATAATTAATTTACAGGGTGAATTTCAACCACCCGTAGCTCAGTAGTTAAGCCATTGGCCTGATACTAGATAGAGCATGAATTGCAGTTCATGTCTGTGAGACTTGAAAGGTATATACTGCTGACGATTCCAAATAAGGATGAAACAACTGTACAGTGTTCCTGGTTTGACTCAAACCAAATGAATTTATTATTCAACTGAATTTGACAATTCTAATAATTCACCGTTGAACATCTATTGTAATAAAAAAGAACAAGCGATTATTTCAGAAATCCAGCCTAGTACATCGGAGTTCGATTGACCAATGATCGGCAATACATGTGAATCCATACTCACTCAGTTGGGCTAAATGTCTATTGGTTGAGAAATGTCCAAGCGATAGACTCATACCAATATTAAAATTTGAATAATCACAATTTGGATTAGCATTCATCATTGTCCAAAATTGAGAGCATTAACATTTTTATTGTTTTGTTTTTTTTAATTTAAAAAATAAACACAACATTGAACGATTTGTTGAAACGTGTCTGACATCCAAACAAGCAAAGACTTCTGCTTGGATTTGATAAAATCTATATTATTACTAATATAATTATTATTAATATGATCATTATTAATATTATTATTATTTTAATACTATTATTATTATTATTATTATTATTATTATTATTATTAATATTTTAATCACTATTATTATTATTATTTTAATTATTATTATTATTATTTTTATTACTATTATTATTTTTATTACTATTATTATTATTATTACTATTATTATTATTATTATTATTATTATTATTATTAATATTTTAATCATTATTATTATTGTTATAATTATTAATATTTTAGTTATTATTATTATTATTATTTTACTTACAATTATTATTATTATTATTATTATTATTACTAGTATTATTATTACTATTAATATTTTAATCATTATTATTATTGTTATAATTATTAATATTTTAGTTATTATTATTATTATTGTTATCATTATTATTATTATTATTATTATTATAAATATTTTAATCATTATTTTTATTATTATTTTACTTATTATTTTGATTATTATTGTTATTTTTTCTTTAATTATTATTATTATTATAATCATTACTATTATTACTATTATTATAATTGTTATTGTTATTGTTATTATTATTATTATTATTATTATTATTATTATTATTATTATTATTATTATTATTATTAATATTTTAATCATTATTATTATTGTTATAATTATTAATATTTTAGTTATTATAATTATTATTATTTTACTTACAATTATTATTATTATTATTACTATTATTATTATCAATAATAATATTTTAGTCATTATTATTATTGTTATAATTATTAATATTTTAGTTATTATTATTATTATTGTTATCATTATTATTATTATTATTATAAATATTTTAATCATTATTTTTACTATTATTTTACTTATTATTTTGATTATTATTGTTATTTTTCCTTTAATTATTATTATTATTATCATTACTATTATTATAATTGTTATTGTTATTGTTATTATTATTATTATTGTTATTATTATTATTATTATTATTATTATTATTATTAATATTTTAATCATTATTATTATTGTTATAATTATTAATATTTTAGTTATTATTATTATTATTATTTTACTTACTATTATTATTATTATTATTATTATTATTATTATTATTATTATTATTGTTATTATTATTATTATTATTATTATAAATATTTTAATCATTATTTTCATTATTATTTTACTTATTATTTTGATTATTATTGTTATTTTTTCTTTAATAATAATAATAATAATAATTATTATTATTATTATTATCATTACTATTATTACTATTATTATAATTGTTATTGTTATTGTTATTATTATTATTATTATTATTATTATTATTATTATTTTAATTAATTACTACTTAAATGCGTTACAAAAAGCATTTTTAACAAATAGATATTTAGCAAAGCCAAATGAGGGTCCCACATTTAGTACTGACGGTAACACTTGAACGTACAACAATTTCCATTTACGAAGAACAACTAAGCTAATCAATTTTTAACAATTTCCTGTCATAACCAATGAATTAAACATTATTGACTATTAGAATTATCGATTTTTCCTTTAAGTAAACGAGTATCATATTTTTGTTATTTGAGAGTTGTATTCACTTGTTCATTTAAATACTGTAATTTGAATAATTATGTTGAATTGATAATGTTTTATTAACGTGACTAAATAAACGCTGATCTTAGTTTGTTTGTTTTTTCTGTTATTACAATCTATGTAAGCAAATAAGTCAAGACTAAGTAATGCTAAATAACGAGTATTAGATTCGATCATTATACAACATCCACGTATTCGTCAGAAACGTATACTCTCGTCAAATACAACATACGCGACAATTTCAGCAAATAACTAAAGTATCCAAAACAAAGGACAAATTACATTAATGAGTGACTCATTAATCTCCCAAATGACTGACATAATATTGCAATCGTTAATGCTCATACATGTTTACAATAGAAAGCACTTATTTGTGAAGCAACATTATCAAACATCAATTGAAACACGATTTCAAACTGTAGACAGTACATTTGACTTACATTTTTCATTATTGCAACTACCCTAGTGATATGAAGGCTATTTTTTCATCATTTCTACATTTGTATAACTTATCAAACAGTCAGATTCCGAGGGTTTGACAAGTGTAACAAATCGGGAAGAATAAGAAAGTTTGTTAGTTGGTTAACAATATCATTGTGATGCCAATAATCTAAAGGATTTGAGCAATGCTTATAAAGACTCAATTTCCAATGATGATGATATTCCTGACTGAACCAAGTGCATAGCGGTACAACTGGGCATCCACTTCGGCGGGTGGGTGCAAGCATACACTCAGGATATCTAAAAGGTATCATAAGCTATACGTATACCATATGTAGCCGTTGGGCTAAGGGCGGTAATCCTGACAAAAAATCAGGCGGCCTCGTCAATCTTTGCAAACAGTAGCGACGTCACAAGGATGCCGTCTACCAGCCAAGAAACTTTGTTTATCTCGTACATTTGTTACGCTTATCAAGCCATCAATATCGTACAAATATGGACATAATGAACAGATGACTATATCATTAACTACAATTGAAAATGAATGACTGTAGGTAGTTGTGAAGTGTGACTTTATAGACATTATTTAAATCCTCCTCAATGAACATCCAATACTTACACGTAAAATTCGAAAGTTTCCTATTGGAAGATGACAACGTTTCGATCACATGATAAAAAACAGCGCAAAAGGTGTTTTTGAAGCTTGGCCAAAACTACAAACTACATACTAAACACCCCTCCGTTAAAAATTCAAACTTTCTTCTTATTTTTACAATGCAGTTGTGCACACCAACTGTATTTCTATTTTGTCAATCCTATCCAATAAGAAATGCACACTTTTCGTCAACACTGTTCAGAGGGCACCTAGATACTGTATCAACAACAAATAGATATGGCGTGTGTATGTGTGTCTGGTGTACGTACATCCATCCACATGTACTGTTGCCTATCCAGCGCGCTTGCAATAAAGTATGCATAAAATTTATTGGATACTATGTTCGTACCTATTTATTTATCTATCTTGTTTCAAATAAATATGCATAAATAATATAGGAAATCATATTGCATTCAGTTAATTATTAATAACAAGTATCTTTTTCTTCACTCAATTGATATACACATTAATATTTTTTACAAGTTAAAGCCTACAATTTCAAATATTTATATACCGTATATGGGATTTTTAATATTATTTACAATTTCGACCGCACATTTATTCACTTATTCATGATTATTAGCATTAATAATATACATATATATAACAAGTACTTTATATAATACATATACATAAAAGTAAAAAGTACGCATATCATACAATCTATTTCACACGCATTTATTGACATTTATCGATGTCACCTGAGTAATTTTAAATTTGTCAAATTCAATCAAAACGACTACTAATCGTGGGATTAATTGCGCGCACACGCAATATATATATATATATATATATATGCACACGTATACATAAATAAATAAATATATATATATATATATATTGATAATTTACTCATTCAGTCTTTTTAATACATATTTATTACCTATTCACACCATCTTTTGCAATCTGCAAACGTCTAGAAAGAAGAAATTATTTGACGCTGTTTAATTCGATTCCGCCAATTCAATCCGCTCCGAAAGTAAGTCAACGGTTGTTTGATTTAAATGCATGTTGTTGATTGTGCTTTTCATGTTGGCAAAGCACTGCCTGAGATGGAAAGCGTGTCCGCGGTAGTCTAGTGTACATGTGTGAACAGTGTCAGCCAAGAATTTGAATATTTGCGGTAGTGCCTTGTATTTATGTATTTATTTATTTTTGAAAAATTAACACAATATTGAAAACAAGTACTTTTAACAATTGGCTACTTTGATGATGATGATGATGATGAGTGTTTACCAACAATTATTTGGAGATAGTGTACTAATTGAAAAACTTGGTCACGTGTTATTTTTATTAATTAAAAATATCATTTAAATAAGTTCAAGCATTTGGTCGGTCTTTTTGATGTCATGTGGTGCATTCGTATTTTTACAAGTGGCGTAGGCGATGATCATACTGTTTCCTCGAAAAACTTGCGCTCTTGAAAGTATGGAACAACGCAGGATGATCGTTTGCATATGGCGACCATATTGGTCATCGTAATCATGGCGTTTTCACTTCACTAGTGTAATTTGATAGAATGGCCTTCTCTTGTCCTTTCCTTAGTCAATTTGTTTGCTTATCTCGCATTCAAACCCTCCTCCTTGAACTGGTTCATTAAAGCCATGTCATAAGCAAACACCGTTTATTTCGTTTCAAAGCGCCG
>JAKXYG010000550.1:707500-743065 GCA_025895645.1 Cardicola forsteri
CCTGGTTGACTTGAAAACCTAGTGCATTTATTATACAAGTGAATCTGACAATACTAATATAACATTTCTAAAAACACATAATCCCTTAAAAACCCATTGTTAATTAATCAATCAATTAGACTTGTATTTTGTTAACTAATTTATAAATCGTTCCTTGTTATTACAAAACCGCTTTACTTTTAAAAGTATAGGTTATCCAGTAGTAGGCATTGACTTGAGTGTGCCACTGCGGGCAATGTCCAATTGCTGAAATGTAGTTTCTATGAAGCATTTTAAGCGATAATAATTAAAAAACGTATAAATATACTTACATACTGAGCATTAAAATTTATCCATATCAAAAATTGCATTTTTTCCTACTTTTACAATTTACAACCCTGTGTCATGGCAATCATACTTTCACTTTTTTTCCCTGTGGTTTATTTTAGTCGTATTTATTTATCACAAAGCCAAAGCTGCTTACCTTGGTTTTGAGCCTTCTGCCGTCTTTTCAACCAGACTTGTAACTGCCTATCGTACCGTTATGCCAGATAGGTGGCTAAATTGATATTTCTGTGCATTATGTACATAAATATGTATATATTAAAAACTACAACTTGAATGAATAGTTAAAGTCAGAATTACTATTATTATTAACACTATTTTTACTATATTACTATTATTAATATTACCATTATTATTATTATTATTATTATTATTATTATTATTATTATTATTATTATTATTATTATTATTATTATTATTATTATTATTATTATTATTATTATTATTATTATTATTATTATTATTATTATTATTATTATTATTATTATTATTATTATTATTATTATTATTATTATTATTATTATTATTATTATTATTATTATTATTATTATTATTATTATTATTATTATTATTTATTATTATTATTATTATTATCACTATTATTAAAATTACTATAATTGTTATTATTATTATTATTATTATTATTATTACTATTACTATTACTATTACTATTACTATTACTATTACTATTATTATTATTATTATTATTATTATTATTATTATTATTATTATTACTATTACTATTACTATTACTATTACTATTACTATTATTATTACTATTACTATTACTATTACTATTACTATTAATATTACTATTAATATTACTATTACCATTAATATTACTATTACTATTACTATTACTATTACTATTACTATTACTATTACTATTACTATTACTATTACTATTACTATTACTATTACTATTACTATTACTATTACTATTACTATTACTATTACTATTACTATTACTATTACTATTACTATTACTATTACTATTACTATTACTATTACTATTACTATTACTGTTATTACTATTATTAATATTACTATAATTATTATTATCAATATCATCATTATTATTATTATTATTATTATTATTATTATTATTATTATTATTATTGTTAGTAGTAGTAGTATTGTTATTATTAATATTATTACTGTTATTATTGTCATTCTTTTTCTTCTTCTTCTTCTTCTTCTTATTATTATTATTATTATTATTATTAATTTTACCATTACTTCTATTATTATTAGTAGTATTATTATTATCATAATCATTATTATTATTATCATTTTTATTATTGTTATTATTGTTATTATTAGTACTACTTTTTGTATTAGCATTAGCGTTGTCAATCAATGGTAAAATGTATGAACACCATTCGATAATCCAATGCATAGCAAACATGCATCACGAATTCCTTTTTGAACAGTTTTTACCAACTGACATTAGTACTTGTTCAAGTTTTTTTCAATTCACTCCTACGTGAAGCTTTGACACATTTTCATTTTAATCAAAGTGTGAAATGCCTAATGTACAATAATAATAACAATAATAATAATAATTGTTATTAATATTACTATTATTATATTATCAATTCTAGCTAACATATTTTAAATACATTGAAATGAGTAAATTGAATCTCTTTACTTTGTATCAGTCCGAGATATTGGATATATTGACACAGAAAATAGAAAAATTTTGTGTGTCAATTTGAACACGTTTTTAAGCTGGAACAATAATGGTAACGAGTGCAAACCTGATCCTAACATACATAGTTCTAATGTTTTAATTCATTTATTTACACATTTCACATTGAGATTTTTAAGTTATTTTTTTGTTGCCCTATCATATATACAATAAATAGAGATGTACTAAATAATGACTGATTTTGGGTAGACAATTTTACGCATTAAAAACGCTATTATTATTATTATTATTATTATTATTGTTATTATTGTTATTGTTATTGTTATTGTCAGCATTATTATTATTACTATTACTATTACTATTACTATTACTATTATTATTATTATTATTATTATTATAAATTATACAAAACCCTTTTGCTTTAAAAATAAGACAACAATTAAGGCAAAGCAACAATAACAAAGTTTCATTGGCATTGAAGATTATGCAAATCGAAGATTGAGCTTCCTTTCGGCTTTCACTCAACCCTGTCATCTGTGTAATTCTGTCATCCAGATACGTGCGATCACTTCTTTGCCGTTGTTTGCCAAAATGGCGTCCTCTTGTATTGATTCCGTAGCAATATATGTTTTTACAGAGGCCAGGTTGCTAACCTTGCGCTCGAACCCTCCTCTTTTATCCAGGCTTGGGACTGGCTAGATTGAATCATTTCTGATATGTGTTTATTATTAAAATATTATTATTTGGATGAACTATAAAAAAACCGATACAAATAAATGTCTTATGTGAAAAAGCAATTAATTTGTTTGTATTATGTAATTATAATATATATATATATATATATATTTAAAAGTTCAAACCAATAACCAATATATAACAGAAATCTATTGCAAACATGTGACTGTTATTAGAATTTAGTCAATATCATTAAAATTGTTAAATTATTGAATAAAAATGACGAAAATGTTCGATAATTTATTGTTTGGTAGTATAATTTCAAAAAGTCAACAGATTAAGCCTTTATGTAAAAAAATGGATAATAAGTCTTTAATTAAAATAGTAAATGTTGTTGACTCTAAACCGAAACTATATATATATATATATATATATATATATATATATATATATATATATAAATATATATATATATATATTAACCAATCGTTTGACGGGAAATCATAATTTTCAGTCAATGTACAGTTGGAAAAGTTCAACAAGTGTTCAAATCGACCTAAAGAGGATCAGAAATAAACCAATCTAGGCAGTCTCAAGCCTAGATGTAAAGATGGAGGGTTTGAGCTTAAGATTAGTAATCCGACTTCTGTATAGAATCCACCTTGGTACAGAAACAGTACAATGACAGCACTACAGTAAACAACAGCAAAGAAGTGAGGTCAATTGCCATTTTTATAGGTTTGGATAATTCAATATTATCACAAACCCTGTCGTCGCCGAGGTTTTTTCCAACTTGCACTTAACCTACTGGTTCAAAAAGTCAGCAATTGGGTTTGACTAAATAACTGTTACAATTCCGTTTTCCCCAGAGGATAGCATGATACAACTACGTTGCCTCTCTATCATTTCCCATATTTGTACGACGTATTAAATGATCAACTTCGATGGCTTGACCAGCATAGCAAACGTCGAAAAATAACGAATATTTTTTGGCTTGAATTTTAGTTATAGTTATATTCTTGAGCTCGAGGGCTACATATGGTATACGTATGCCTTAATATACTTTTTAAGTGTCCTGGGTGTGTGTTCGCATTTACTGGTAAAAGCGCAAGGTCATTTGTACCGCTGTACACTCGGTCCTTGCTGTTATTAGTCTAGATGTCCACGATGCACCACGTGGAGGACGAACAGTCAGGAATATTGCCATCATTGCAAATTGAGACTTTATAAGCATTACTCTAATCCTCAGGATTATTAGCGTTCCAATAGTAATAATAATAATAATAATAATAATAATAATAAATAAAACAACACATAATATTGTACTGGTTTAAATAATGCAATCTTGGATAAAACGCTTTTCAACCAATAAACATTTCACACAGCCACATAACGATTGCACAATCCACACCTTCCAATCGGGGGTGTTTTGGCTTCCAGTTGACAGTGCGTAGAACCATCTGCGCTACTAGTTGGCCTTACATAGACACATATATCGAAAATCCTAATAGTCTTGATATTGTTGTTTACGCTTAGTCAAGAATCCATGTCAAAATAACTCTACCTAGGCACACTTCACTCCCTACACGACACTTTCTTCACCAAACTACACCAGCTTGTTACAGCGAACATGTACACACACACACACACATACACTCGACAGTCAACAACATACGTTGAAATGACTTAACATTTTTGAAGCACTGTGACGGTTGAAGCATTGTGGACGTCGCAGTTTCGTCGAATGCCCAAATGTGTCATTGCTGTCGCCTCCAATCCCTTTTCATCCATCTTTCTAGCGGGGGGGGCAGTTTTGAACCAACTGCCAATTATGTGTCTTTGCATTTACCAACACAATTGCTCTGTTCTAGATAAAGCAAAATTGTATACATATTTTTAACATATTCTTTTTAATTTATAAAAAAAAATGTGTGTATCAAATTGTATGCATTACATGATAGAAGAATGATGATGATGATGATGATGATTTCAATCATGATGCATTTTTGTAACGCACACTAATTTGTAGAAACAATTGCGTCATCAGTTACAATTGTAGGACAATACGATAAAATAGTTAACTTAATTCTCCAATGTGTCACTATGCTAAAAATTATGTTGAAATGTGGAAATACTGGTTTGTATTATTATTATCATTATTATTATCATTACCATATTATCATATTAGCATATTATTATTATTATTATTATTATTTTTATTTTTATTAGTAGTAGTAGTAGTAGTAATAATAGTAGTAGAAGTATTATTAGTATTATTAGACTCCTATTATCATTATTGTTATTATTTTTTTTATAATAATAATATTTTTCTTTTTGTTCCTGTTCTTCTCCTTATGATTATCATTTCTATTATTATTGTTATTATTATTATTATTATTATTATTATTATTATTATTATTATTATTATTATTATTATTATTATTATTATTATTATTATTATTATTATTATTATTATTATTATTATTATTATTATTATTATTATTATTATTATTATTGTTATTATATATTATATTATACAAAACCCTCTTGCTTTAAAAATAAGCATGGGGCAATAAGATATCAATTACAACAAAACAACAACAACAAAGTTTCATTGGCACTGAAGATTCTGCAAATTGAAGATTGAGTTTCCTTTCGGCTTTTACTCAACCCTGTCATCTGTGTAATTCTGTCATCCAGATACGTGCGATCACTTCTTTGCCGTTGTTTGCCAAAATGACGTCCTCTTGTATTGTTTCCGTAGCAGTATAATTTTTTTACAGAGGCCACGTTGCTAACCTTGCGCGCTCAAACCCTCCTCCTTTATTCAGGCTTGGGACTGGCTAGATTGAATCATTTCTGATCCAAACTAGTGTAGTATTAGTTGTGGTTGTATTAATAGTAGTAATATTAGTAGTAATAGTAGTATAATAATTGTTAAAAATCGAAGCCTTAAATGTGACTCTACATGCAGTGAAACGTTGATGCCATTCATTCTTATGCTTGTTCGGTGAACAGTCTGGCTTTTTGAATAATGCCCATTGCCAAAGAAACAGGAATAAAGCGCATTTGGTTGGTGCATGATGAATTAGAAACCGACTTTTGAGTCTTGTGTTCAAACCACTTGCATTATGACAACAGAAAAAATTGATTATTGGTAGGAATTTAATGGGATTTACATGCATCTAGTGTTGACACATGCTACTGTGCAGTTGAAAGCCTTTTAAGATTGGACCCAAATGGACAACTCTTTGTTTGTAACTGGACCAAATGCCCATTTATGCAGGAAACGGAAACACACGGTTTTTAAAATAAAATTACTACCAACTACTATTACTACTACTAATACTACTACTACTACTACCATTTTTTTGTATATCAATTAATTAACCAAATATTTGTGTTTTCAACAAAAAATATATATATAATTTATTCATCGTTACACATTTGTAAAATACTTTTCCAAAAAAACTTAATCTACAATTTTCGTAATAAACTGAATAACTACTTATTGATTAATGCTCATTTAACAAATGAAATGCATGTAGTAATTGTCAATTCACTCTATCTGTGCAAAGGAATAATTTAATTTATGCCATGTTGAACCAGTACAGTGTTATTTATTGACTAATTGTGCCTGTTCAATAAAAATTGAACACTACTCGTGATTGTTTATATTCAGTCTGTGTGCGTGCATTATGTATGTGTATTAATGTATAATATAAATGTACACAATTGTTCCATTCACATACCAATGGACAATTTGAATCATTATTTTGACCTTCTCATATTGATTTTTCGAACTTAAAATAATTTAAATATAAGTATTTATATAGATTCAATTAGGTTTTGATATATATAAATATATATCTATGTATAACTAACTATCCTCACAACAGTTAAAGTGACAAGCCAATTAGTGAAAACACAATTTAGAGAAGTTTATTGATTGGCCTCAATGCTGGAAATGAGCATTACATAATCTTCGTGCTTAGCTATAGGATAAAGTTAGAGGCTTGTGTAAATTACGTAATAATAAATATGTATTACCATCATATATATATATATATCTATATATATATATATACAAATATACATTTTCAGATTTTTCAAAAAATGTTTTCAAGTCAATGAAAGCTGCAAAATAATCAAAAGTTACATTTTACCCTATTGCACTTTATTTTATAATTTATTGGAAATTTGATCATTTTCCTTTCATTGATTGAACTGTATTCACCTTTGCTCAACCTAATAAAAAAATCAATAATTCGTACTTTCCCATAAAATGAACATCAATCACAATCATACCGACGATAATAATGATAATGAGGATGATGAAACTCAAGACAACCAAGGCACACTGCTAAACTTGTCGTTACCAGAAAAAAGTCAATTGGCACAAGATTCGTCTAACGTCGACATGGCTCCATTGAATGGCGCCAAAAACGATGCGGTGCACAATGTGGCCACAACCAGCAGCGTCCACTATGCCTGTTTAATTTGCAACCAACATTTCCATTCCAATACCGGACTCAGAAGACACACGTTGGCATTTCATGCAAGCAAAGCAATGACCTGTGATCAATGCTTGAAAGTATTTCGGTAAGACTTGAGACGAATATTATAATTGATAAATAATTGGAATATGCTTGAAAATATTTAACTTGGTGAAATACAATGGGAATGATCAAAAGTATGATGTAATCAGAAAACAGCGATTTTGTTTACTGATGAAATGCTAATAGTAGTAATTATAATAATAACAATAATAATAATAATAATAACAATAATAATAATAATAATAATAATAATAATAATAATAATAATAATAATAATAATAATAATAATAATAATAATAATAATAATAATAATAACAATAATAATAATAATGGTAAGACTACTAATAATAGTAATGATAATAATGATATTAATATAATAATAATGATAATAATAACAAAAATAATAATAGTAATAATAATATTAATAACAAAAACATAATAATAGCAATAGTAATAATAATAACAATAATAATAATAATAATAATAATAATAATAATAATAATAATAATAATAATAATAATAATAATAATAATAATAATAATAATAATAATAATAATAATAATAGTAATAACTTAATAACAATGGTAATAATAATAAAAACAATTAGTAATAATAATAATAATAATAATAATAATAATAATAATAATAATAATAATAATAATAATAATAATAATAATAATAATGGTAATACTACTAATAGTAATGATAATTAATATAATAATAATAATGTTAATAATAACAAAAATAGTAATAGTAATAATAATATTAATAATAAAAACATAATAATAGCAATAGTAATAATAATAATAATTATTATTATTATAGTAATCATAATAATATTAATAATAGTAATAATATCAGTAATAACAGTAATAATAATAATAATAATAATAATAATAATAATAATAATAATAATAATAATAATAATAATAATAATAATAATAATAATAATAATAATAATAATAATAATAATAATAATAATGATAATAATACTAATAATAACAATAATAATATTGATAATAATAATAATAATAATAATAATAATAATAATGGTAATGGTAATAATAGTAGCAATAATAATAATAATGATTAATGCTGATAACTTTATCGATGTTATCCAGGTTGTTTGTTTTATTTGCAAAATTTTCTTATGTCGTTTTTGTCTGGAAATGGAGTTAGCATTGTGTATCATCTCGTAAATTGTCAAATAATGGTGACAATACGAGTTGAATCGATAGGATCGCATTTATATATAATTGTGTGTGTATGTGTACGTACTTGTGCTTGTAGATGAGTGAATAAATTTCAAAATTATAGAGTATGAGTAATATTTTGAATATAAAAAATATTTTTCACAAATTGTAGTCATCCAAAAAGACACTCTGATTGATGAATTGGCTTAGCTGCTCAATTTTTCCAGTCATGTGACCAGATAGTTGGGAGTTTTTCGACATTTTCTCCCTGATAACATTTGTGCAACCCAACTACGTACGTTGCAACGTTATTTGCACCGAAATTGTCAGCCAGTCTTATGCTAATAATCCTGACGATTCCGAGTCTAATGTATGATAAATCTCAATTTTCAGTAATAATAATAATGATGATATTTCTGACTGTCACTTTAATGACTGGAAGCATATCGATACAACCTGGGTTTTTGCCTTATCCGAACAAGTGTACACGTATACACCCACATGATATATTATATATTATATACTATACAAAACCCTTTTGCTTTAAAAACAAGCATGGGGCAATAAGACAACAATTACAGCAAAACAACAACAACAACAAAGTCTTGTTGGCATTAAAGATTATGCAAATCGAAAATTGCGCTTTCTTTCGGCTTTCACTCAACCTTGTCATTCGGCAACTTTGCCATCCAGATACGTTGTTGTTTGCCGCAATGGCGTCATCGCTTTCATTGCTTCCGCAACAGTACAATTTTTACACTAGGCCAGGTTGCCAACCTTGGGCGCTCAAACGCTCCTCCTCCTTCATCAGGCTTGGGACTGGCTAGATGGAATCATTTCTAATCCAAATCGGGTGGAGTTCACTGCACAATATCATGGCAAAAAAAGCGGACGGCTTCGTCAATCTTTGATGTCTGTGTTGCTACCCAAGCGTCTAACAACACGCCATACCTTTCTCGTCAATCCAAATTAGCAACTGGCTGGCTGGCTGGCTGGCTGGCTGTACTTTCGACAATTGTCAAAATAGCGCATCTACTTTATCGCAAACATGTTTCGCCATATTGTCGCATTGAAAGTGAACGATTGAAATGCAAGCAAGAGCAAAAAGGACAATGCAGTTAGCTACTAGAAACCGACAGTTTGGCGCAACATCATCCTACATGAAAATTCACACACACACACATACACAGACAGAGTTGAAAAAATCAATTGTTGTCGGTGAAAGGGACCACACAGACAGTTTGTCTAGTTGGATTAACTTGTAGAATGACGTCAAAGATGGTAGACATTTCAAACATGCACGTTTCCAGCTTAACTTGGCGAACCAATATCTTTGTGTATGTGTATGGCTATGGATATAATGAAAAAATAATGTTTTTTACGCGTTCGTTGCAAAATTGTGGCGCCGTAAGTCAAGTACTTTGTTGCTAAAGTACTTGTTCTTCTTGTTATTATTATCATCATTTATTTATTTATTTATTTATTTATTTATTAGTACATCAATGGAGGTACTTACATAGATACATAAGACATAATTAGTGCCATCAGACAAAAATAATACAATACAAAATAAAAGTACAAAGTGAAAAATATTGACAAATTAATCAATTTGTGCAGTTAGTTACATAAGGCTATTATTGTCAATCTATTTGTTTAGCCAGGATCTTTGAATATATATATATATATATAAATTGTTAGTAAATGCAACAATAGATCTTGCGATGAAAAATGGTATTAATGGATTTAGATTTTGCAGCTAATAATGGTCTACTCAGTGAAACTCCAGAAATGATGCAAAATATGACAACACGATACGTGTCAGTTCTCGTATTGGCTTATGGATTAATTGTTCAAAGACAAAAATGTTGCGCATCAAGTCAAACAATGATTTGTTCATTAAAATTAGTGAACAAAATATTAATACTGTTAATTCCTTTGCATATCTGGGAAGCATTATTAGTAAAGACAGAGAAACCGAAATTGATGTTAAAGCCAGACTTGGAAAAACAATGTCAGTTTTCAATAGACTCAAATCAATATGGTCATGTTTTTTTATTTATCTAAAAACAAAACTTTGTTTGTACGCATCAATAATCATTCCTACGGCAATATATGTGAGTGAAACGTGAAACGGACAAGATTGATAATATGGTGGTTGTTTTCATTGCCGGTGTTTTTAGAGTATTTTAAAGATTACTTGGCTAAATGCGTAGAAATCTATTGAAATGAATGTTTATGGGCGATTAAACAAAACGTTTGGCAAAATGTTCAAATATATGAAAACATTTTGTTGTCTCATGTTCTCTTCGAATTATGAGACTTTGTTGTTTATGTTGTTATTTTTGCTGTAATTGCTGTCTTATTGCCTCATGTTCACTTTTTAAAGCAAAAGGGTTTTGTAATAATAATAGTAATTGCACTGTCACTGACATATTTTCCAGTTAAGTTGATTATCAAGAGCACATTGAAATCAACTATGACGGTATTTTCTTTTATGTTTAAAATGTTGTTTTTTTCAAAAACGAATTAGGTACGAAAGAAAAATTAATTCTACTATTAGTTTTCAATGATAATCTTTTATTGCACAAAAAGAAGGAATATATATATATATATATATATATATATATATATATATATATAAGCAAAATTATATCATTATTATCATCATCAGGGATAAACATCCCCCCATCAGTTGTACAGAATGGTCAAAAACCAAAACTCTGCAAAAACGTCAACTGGTAGTGTGTACTTAAAGAACAACGCTTGCGAGGTGTACTGACATTAAATGTTAATTACATCCCCCCGAGTTAAACCCCTCCAATGATCTCTGTTGGCGGTATATGGTAAACAAACGGACGCCCATTTAAATAATTCGACTTGGACGGGATGGGGCTTAGCATAAATAAAAGGTTCGCATGCTACAATGTCTGTCCAAATTTTCCGTTGGCCGCCTGACCTTCTTTCCAGTCCGGATAGAAACAAAATTATATGTTTCTTATATTAATTTCCAATCATATATTATTAAATTTCAAGATAATGTAAAGAAAACTAGCTTATGCGTGCTGAAAGCTACTTCTACTGAAGTATCCAAGCCAATAACCATAAATAATAATAATAATAATAATAATAATAATAGTTATGGTAAATTAGATTAGGGCAGCTATTTGGGGGTCGGCGTTGCTATTCTTCCTGATTTTCATCTTATTCTTCTTCTGTACCGCGATGGTCTAGCGGTACAACGCTCGAATTCGGACCTCGGTGGGCATCGGGGTTCGAATTCCACCACCGGACCCCCACATTCGGCTTCGCTAAACAATGTTCACTGCTGTTTCCCGTCAAAACATTCACAAGTAGGCAAACATAGAATAAAAATTTTAAAAAAAATTATTGCTATTATTGATTGATTGAATGGTATGCATTCTACTCAATAGCTTGTGTAGTATGCCAGAATTCGTGTATTAAAATTCCTAGTAAAAGAAATCGTTCGATTGCTTGTTTGTTTGTTGGCTGTAATAATCAGCATTAGTCTACATTGCTAAACAATTAGCTCTGATTTTATTTACTAAAAATAAAAGCAACTTAAGAGATCGGTTGCAGTCATGCACAGCTCAATAGTTAAAACTTACGCTCGAAACCAGACAAAGTCTAGGTCTCGAGGCGTACACTGCTAATGGTTGCCAACAGGAACACAAAACAGCTGTACAATGTTCCTCATGGTTTCACAAAGGTAAAATTGGATTTATTATTGGGTCAATGTGACACTCAAGCCAATAATGTAGCGTATTTTGGTGTGGTTTGAATTTGTGTTTACTAGAGGATAAGCGACTGCAGCAATTCCATTGCCCCAATACAAACATATTTCAATTTTATATAAAAACAAATAAAGTGTCAACTGTTTATTTTGCTTTATGTTTGCCTACTTGTGAATGTTTTGATGCGAAACGCGCGCATTTTTCAGCAGTGGACATTTTGGCAAAGCCAACCGGCGGTGGGATTCGAACCCATGTCCACTGTACCCCTAGTATATAGTTGGAACTGAAGTCAGTTTACAAAATGTAATTATCTTACAGTTTATTAATTTTTATTTGGAATTGTTAAAAATCGCCCCCCAAAGGTTTGTAATTTTTTTTGTAATTTTTCAATCAGTTAACAAAGTGCACTTTCATTTTTCATGCGTGCAAAACGCACATTACTCCTAACTACTTTTTTATAGGCCCTACCCGTGCTAAATGTTTCATAAATTGATTATTTTTTGCTTCAAAGTGGATCTTTTTAGTAGTGAGCAAAAATTCGCCTACTACACTAAACGAGCGGATTTTGTTTGATAGGCTGAAATCTGAACTGATCAAAACGAAGAGGTTTCTATTAAAAAGTATTGAAATGGTAAAACTTTAAAATAGCCATTTATGAAATAATAAAGCAAAGTCATCCATAGGAACTGGAAATAATTGGTCCATCTTGATTGCAGATTAGATTTGAGTAGAGTCAACAGTACCACTAGAATTGTAGTACTTGAACAATGTAGGCGGATGTTGTATAATAATCGAATCTAATACTCGTTATTTAGCATTACTTAGTATTGATTTATTTGCTCACATAGATTGTAATAACAGAAAAAACAAACAAACTAAGATCAACGTTTATTTAGTCACGTTAATAAAACATTATCAATTCAACATAATTATTCAAATTACAGTATTTAAACGAACAAGTGAATACAACTCTCAAATGACAAAAATGTGATGATCGTACATTTGAACGAAAGATCAATAATTATTGCGATCAATAATATTAAGACTAGAAAATGTTAAAAATTGGATAGTTTAGTTGTTTTCGATATATATTTTCAAAAATTGAACTTGTTAACATATTGCTTTAAAATGCCAAGGTCATACAGGAAATACTCCCTAGTACGGTAGGGTGCGGTCTTTCAACTAATGATCCTTCCGAATTTTTCCTCAGTTAATTTTATTTTTACAATTGTCTGCTTGTCTATATCCATGCCAACACTTGGATGGGCATGGGTTCGATTCCCACTATCTGCTCCAAATGCGGGCCCACGTTCGGGTTTTTCGTAAAACACATGAAGTAGTAAAATAATTTTTTACTATCGATCTATTGTCCATGTCATTGTAGAAATCAGACTTCGTTGACCGAACACAAGAAACGCGTTCATGGACCACGCGAATACATTTGTGGCATCTGCGCATCGGATTTTGCTACCGAAACGAATTTACGATCGCACATACGCATTCACGAAGAAAAGCGCTTTGTCTGTATCGAGTGCAAGCATGGCTTCTCGAATCAGTCCGATTTAAAAAATCATATGCGCATTCACAATGGCGAAAAACCGTTCAAATGCGAGGTAGTGCTTTTTGTGTTGATGCTGAGAATGTGCCGAGCTTAAATAGGGATGCTGAACTGGAACCTAAGTGGTCGTGGATTCGAGTCACACCACTGGGGCAGTGAAAGCCCATTAAGAGGATAAGTAGAAAAATTCTATTGATTAATATAGTAATTAACAGTTGAGTACAGTTCATTCATGTGTGTTTTAGTTGCTACCCAAGTAGACAAATCTAAAGTGGTGGATTTAGAATCACACCATAGGTTTATCGGATTCTTGTGCAACTAACACGTAGTCAATAAAGTTTACTACTTAATCTCATAGATAAGTCGAAACTTTAAACGATTTATCATTTTTTAAACCATTCAAAGTTGTCATTTCAGTACTTGTGAAACACTGATCCATATTATGTAACAATTATGCGTATATATGAAGAAAAAACTTATTTCTTTGTTACCATTACTTGCAATGATGTTATTTTAAATGGGTTGAAACAATAAGTTCTTAGAACTGGGCGGAGACTAATTGGCGTTCCACTAGCGGCATTAAATGAGGGCCCTCGTTTGAGAGTTGCTTGTTAGAAATTGCGTCCCGTCAAACTAGAAAAAAAAATGAAAAAACAACGTCAACATTGCACTTCATGATGATAAGTAATTAAAAGGAAAAGGATAACTTAGCGTAGACGATTATCTTATTTAATCTGAATATATAGTGTTTTTAGAATTGTTATATTAGAATTGGCAAATTCATTTGAATAATAAATGCACTAGGTTTTCAAATCAACCAGGAGCACTGTCAAGACGTGTTATCCCTATTTGGGATTATCATCAGCGCATACCTTCCAAATTTTGCACACACACACACACACACATGAACTTGAACCCAGGCCCCATCTGGTGTCAGGCAATAAGAGAACAATTACAGCAAAAAAAACACAACAACAACAACAATAACAAAGTCTTATTGGCATTGAAGATTCTGCGCAATCGAAGATTGAACTTCCTTTCGGCTTTCACTCAACCTTGTCATCTGTGTAACTCTGTCATCCAGCTACGTGCGATCACTTCTTTGCAGTTGTTTGCCGGAATGGCGTCCTCTTGTATTGTTTCCGTAGCAGTATAAATTTTTTACAAAGGCCAGGTTGCTAACCTTTGGCGCTCACACCCTCATCCTTTATCCAGGCTTGGGACTGGCTAGATTGAATCGTTTCTAATCTAAACTAGGCGGAGTTAACTATGAAATAAGTGAGACAAAGCTTTAAATTGTAAGTTAAATATGATTAAACAAAAACATATGTGGTTTGCTTAAATTGCAGCAATGTTAAATGAATATTACATGTTTTTATAATTGATGAATTAGAATTGTCACATTCACTTGAAGGATAAATGCCCCAGGTTTTTAAATCAAGCAGGAGCACTGTAGATCTCTTTTATCCTTATTTGGAATCATCAGCAGTGCATACCTTCCAAGTTTTACACACACATGAACCTGAACTCACACCCCATCTGGTGTCAGGCCAGCGCGTTAAGCCACTAAGCAACGGGGTGAATGACCTTCGACCTGTAAATGTATTATTTATAGTGAATATGATCAATTCTAATTACCCAGTGTCCTCAAATGCTGCTACGTTACTACCGGTTTAGCAAGTGAATGATTCCTTTCACTAGGACTTTACCATACAGATCCTTGCATACTGCCAGGTTTCATAACCTGGTACTATATAGGGATTATTTGTTTTTAGAATTGTTATATTAGAATTGTCAGATTGACTTGAATAATAAATCTGAAATGTCCAGTGAGTGATTCGTTCCACTAGAAATTTATCATATAGAACCTACCATACTGCACCACAAATTGTAAATTTACAGGGTCAAGTTTACCTATTCATAGGTCAGTAATCTAAGACACTAGCTTGACACCAGATGGGGCCTGGCTTCAAGTTCATGTGTATGTGTGTGTAAAATTTGGAGGGTATGCGCTGATAATAATCCCAAATAGGGATAACACGTCTTGACAGTGCTCCTGGTTTCCTTAAAAACCTAGATCATTTATTATTCAAGTGAATCTGCCATTTCTAATATAACAATTCTAAAAACACTATTTTTTTGATAAAATTCATTTGTGGAAATGAACGTTTGTTTCAATTGCTACAATTATTTACACGTGCTTTCAATGAACGTTATCTAGTTAAGTATAGTGACTACAATTAACAGAATATATGTCCTTTTATTTATACTATTCACATGTTTGTTTAATTTGGAAAATTCTCTGACAATATAGGAACAATTGCATGATTAATAATGATAGCATGCAATGTTTCACGGTTGATCAGTAGGGATACGTTTTAAATAATATATTTTTGCATTATTTTGCCTTTTTAAAATAATAAAATAATTTGACATTGTATAAAACTTTTTTATGAAAATGTTGTTTAAAAATACATATTTAAAAAAATTCTTTTTTTTGTTGTTGTGAAAAACAAGTAACGGTAGTGTTACTGAAAATAAATCAGTGTTACATTCCCGATTTTAAAAAATCTACATATTTACTTGGTCTACAATTAAACCAAGTACATATATATATATATATATATATATATATATATATATATATATATATATATATATATATATATATATATAGTGTTAGCAACAAGATTTCAATGAACATACAATTGAACAAGTGCCAAATAAATTGAAAATTTGAAACACCTTGTGTGGCTTAAAACAACCGCATTATTATGTGTTACATTCTACATTCTAATTCAATGTAGTTGGATTACTTGTGTGTTATACGTTTTCCTTTGGTGAAAATGCGTTATTTTTATATGTCTACTTTGAAAAAATAATGTAAAAATGAAGTACGATAGGATATTGGAGGGTTTTTTTAAAAAAACGATGGTCTATATCATATTGAGTTAGCCAATAGATAATATAAAAAATTACGACATTTAAAATACCCGCCTTGATTGATTTCAAGGTTATGTTAAAAGGGGGGCGGATGGATAAAAAGATATTACAGTTTGGGATAGCGTGGATGAATAGCACTGTTTGCAAATAGTGGCACCGTCACATGGATATCTTTACGGTTGTGATGCTCATTAAAGCATCAGTGAAGGATGCAACACGTAGATGACAAACAGTCAGCAATATCACACTTATTGGAAATTGAGACTTTGTAAGCACTACTCAAATCCTCGTGGATCATTAGCATCCCGCAGTTAGGTCAATCTTTGTGAACAGTGGCACTTTCACAAGAATACCGTCTGTTGCCCAAGAAACTTCATTACTTTTGTGATGCTTATCAATTCATTGGAGTCGACTGTTGATTATGTTGTCGAAGTATAGAAATAATGAAGACACGACTACTTCATCAAGAACAATGAATGAATTTTGTGAATGTTGACGATTATGAGGATTTGAGTACTGTTTACGAAGTGTCAATTTGCAACGATGGTGACAATCCTACTTCCGCCTACTTCCTGGACGGGATCGAGAGTGTACAGCAACATAACCAATCGTCCGTTTTGGTGGATGGATGCAAGCAAACAGCCAGAGTACTTAAATGATATTTTAAGGTATACGTGTGCCACATGTAGCCGTTGGTCTAAAGGACATAACCCTGGCAAAACATCAGGCGGCCTCGTCAGTTTTTGCCAACAGTGGCGCCGTTACAAGGATGCCGTCTACAAGCCAAAAACCGTTTTGATTCTCTTAAGTTTGTTACGTTTATAAAACTAGTGTTTGTTTATATGCTGTAAATATATATATATATATATATATATATATATATATATATATATATATATATATATATATATATATATATATATATATATATATATGCAATTGTGGGTGATGCTGTCTAGCGCACGGCTGATAATAATAATTTTTAAACAAGAATAAAACATTAATCCAATTGAATCAAACCAAGTGTATTTATTAATTAGTAAATATATAGATTCTAAAATTGTTAATTTTCTAACTCTTTCAATAAAATGCATCAAGCAGTAGAGAATGATGATTTTTGTCATTATTACTGCCAATGTTGTTCTTGGTGTTCTTAGGTATGCGGCAAAACGTTTAGACACGTCAGTGGCTTTTATGCGCACATTCGGATTCATACAGGCGAAACGCCGTACGAATGTAACCTGTGTCTCAAGAAATTCAGCAATGCCAGCAACTTTAGAATGCACTGTCGAGTACACACGAAGGAAATGCAATTCAGGTAAGATTATTTACTTACTAGAGTTTTTGTATAAATAGTTTGTATATATATATATATAAAGCCGAACAGCTTTGCTAAAATATCTACTGCTGAAGGATGTGTTTTCCTTACAACATTTGAAGTAGTAAACATAACAATAAAAATAAAGTATCGATTACGATGGTTTTGACAAACGTAACATACCGAGAAAAATAACCAAGATTATTGGTTGATAGACAGCATTCTTGGAACAGCTTACAACAATGTACAAAGTCACCTGATAGTTGTCAACGTTAACCCAACGGCTACATTTAGTCTTGATTTGTGTTATCACCCATACGTCACAACGCAACCGATATGCAGTCGGTTCCTGCAGTAATAGTACGGTTGTATCTAGTCCGGAATGCGCCACGTGGAGGTAATATATAGGTTTATGATTGTTATTGAAAATTGACGGTTTGTTAGAAATTCTCAAATTGTTAGAATTATTAGCCGTATATATATACACTTGAGCGCAAGGTTGGCAACCTGACCTTTGTAAAAATTTATACTGCTGCGGAAACAATGAAAGATGACCCATTCCGGCAAACAACAACGTTTCTGGTTGGCAAAGTTACCAGATGACGAGGTTGAGTGAAAGCCGAAAGAAAGCGCAATCTTCGATTTGCAGAATATTTAATGCCAACGAGACTTTGTTATTGTTGTTGTTGTTTTGCTGTAATTGTTATCTTATTGCCCCATGCTTATTCTTAAAGCGAAAGAGTTTTGTATTATATTATATATATATATATATATATATATATATATATATATATATATATACACTCTACTTTGAATGTTTTATCCTGTCAAACCTCGTCACGAAGATGCCGCCTATCGGTTAACAAACTTTGTTACTCTTTGACTTTTGCTACGTTTAGCAAACTATTGCTGTCGACTGTTTGATGTGCTGTACACCAACCAAATGAATAAATGTTGTTGTATATCTGAACAGTTAAATTTACAAACTTGATCCGTTTGATTTATTTTGTGTTTCTACAAAAATATTGACCAATGTTTTTTCCAATTTAGACAAATTTTAATAAATTTACAAAAAAACTGGTTTTAGCATAGTTGTTTTTATTTTTTTATTATTTTACGTTTATTACTTCGAATGTTTTACAAGAAACATCTTTCAGCAGTGGACATTGTTTAGCGAAGCCGAATATGGGCCCGCATTTTAGTGCCGGTGGTGGGATTCGAACCCCAATGCCCACCGAGGTCCAAATTCGAGCGCTGTACTGCTAGACCACTCTGGATAATGATTCTTTTTCTTCTATTCAATGTTTATTATTTTAATTTTTAAAGCAATCAGTACAGTACATTGGTGTTGAATACTCCACATATTTAATATTTTATTATTATCCTACATATTTACTCTATATCTGTTTACCGTATTACTTCGATTTATAGAGTTTACAATAACACATAAACTTTGTTACTTAAAAGCATTTAGCCTATAACAAATTTATGTTAACCGTTTCCACACTTTTAAATGTATATCTACTTTATTGGACTTACAAAAATCTGTTTTACAAAACAATCGTGCAAAATATAACAGAAACAAATCAACCTACTTATAAGTAGTTTAAAAGAATGTTAAAAATTAATTGTAATAGCAATTTGTACCAATATATATACAATTAGTAAATAAATTAGTGCTAAAAATTATAAAAAATAATCTAAATTAATTTGTTATTTTTTAATGTTTTTCTGTAAAAATAATTATTAAGAATTTAAAATAATGTTAAGTATTTAATAGTTGATTTACATTTACTTAGAAATATTTATTTAAAAATGCCGAGTTCGCCAAAAACGCATATTTAAAAAACAACGCCTATATAAATGGAATAACTAAACGCAATTAACACTTTTTTAATAATAATTAATACATTTTTAATTAATATGTTTAAAATCATTATTCAAAAATGCCTTTTAATACCTTAAGTTTACGTATAAGCATATTTAAATCAAAAAAAATATTGGTCTAAATCAATTTTTTTGTTAAAATTTAGGTTGTATAAACTATATCAGCATTTTAACCAAAAGCATACCAAAACACCTATGCCAAGTGGTTACAAACACAAGCCATTTTATTTATTATTTAATATTTTGTAGTAAATCATGCATAAAACAATTTATTAACCCTAAAAATGAGATATGTTTTGCATTTTTAAATATATTAGAAGTCATATTTTGTAGGTAATTTTACTCAATCTTAGATTATGAATCAGTTAATGTTTTATGTAATTTTTTTATTAGTTACAATATATATTTATAAAATTATACTTGTATTTTAATTATCACATAATATTTTACGTTTTAGAACTAAAATGACGTCTTTGTTGTATGTTATGTAATTGCTACAGATGTTTTAATTTAATAACTACGTTTTCAACACTAATTAGTTTAGGGTTGTATATATATATATATATATATATTGTTTACAGATGCGAAACATGCGGCAAAGAATTCATTCAGCCCAGTAATTATAGCCGTCATTTGCGCATTCACACCAAGGAACGTCCCTATGCTTGTAATCTGTGTTCGGCCGAATTTCCCTATTCAACTTCACTTAAACGACACCAACAACGCAATCATGGTGTAGAATTGTTGCGATGTCAATTATGTCAAAAAACATTTCTTAACGAAACGTGCCTTGTCAAGCACCGCACAGGCTGCGAATTGAGAAATTGTGTAAAAATTGCAGATACTGAATTATGCGCCCAATTATTATAAAACAAAAATCGAATTAATTTATTACAATGATATTAAATTGAAAAATCTTTGTTGCAATTTTATTAATGAATTTTTTCCGGTTTTTAATGTTTTTAAACCGGTATATATATATATATAATTAAAATTTTAATTGTTAAATAACAAACTATTTATATATGTATATGTTCACACGTGTTTTGTATTTTGAAATTTGTTTATTTTTGTAATAAATAAAATTATTACATACATTTTGTTTTAAACAAGAAAAAAATAAACTTAAAGTTAATACCTACTCGCTTTTCCAAAATGCTGTAACTTTTTCATTCAATTGAATATAGTAAACAAGTTTTTAAATAATTCTATTCTAAAGGGCTGTTATTAAATACATTAAATCAATAGTGAGGTGATATTATATATATATGTATAAAATACAAAACTCTTATGCTTTAAAAATAAGCAATAAAACAACAATTACAACAAAGTTTCATTGGCATTGAAAATTCTGCAAATCGAAGATTGAGCTTCCTTTCGGCTTTCATTCAACCCTGTCATCTGTGTACTCTGTCATCCAGATACGTGCAATCACTCTCTCTGTCGTCCTCTTGCATCGTTTCCGCAGCAGTATAAATTTGTTACAGAGGCCAGGTTGCTAACCTTGGGCGCTCAAACCCTCCTCCTTTATCCAGGCTTGGAACTGGCTGAATTGGATCATTTTTGATCCAAACTAGATGATACTGAAGCCTAAATTCTATGTAAAAATCTAAATAAGTTTTTTAGACTTGGAATTTATTTCATCAACATATACTAGATTAATTAATATACATACTACTAATGTTAAATTAATTTTATTAAAAATAACGCATTAAACATTTTTAACTGTTAATAATTTATTATTATTATTATTATTATTATTATTATTATTATTATTACAAAACCCTTATGCTTTAAAAATAATATAAAAGTTACAACAAAATCAACAAAAACAATGTCCCACAATTTAAAAAGACTATTGAACAACAACATTTTCCTATGTATTCGAACATTTTGCCAAACGTTTTGTTTAATCCCCCATAAAACATTCATTTTAATAATATCTTTCCTGTAGTCTATTTCAACCATTCTTTTACCATTTTCAATCGGGTTTAATGAAATTGACTTTAAAAAGGGCTGCATAGCCTGGTTTTTGCTAATTAATGCGATGGGGCGGTTTGAAAAAACAAGCAGCGTGTGAAGTGCCTAGTCGCAATTTTCTCTCATATTTAACTTGTTTACCGATTATGTCAAGTAATGAATAAAAACGCAAAAACCGAACGAAAAGTGTTTATTGCCAAATTTACAGAATCGGACGACGGAATGAAACCAAACATCCATATGGAAGCCAAAAGTTGGACGAGACACGGAAGTGTTCAACGGCGTGGAAACGGTTGTTTATATAGCCGTTCGCACGATATGAAACCGTTGACACATTCAAAAAATATTTATTCCAGAAATTAAATGTTAATTTTTGTAATAAAATAAAATAATATGGTTTATTATTTTTGATTTTCAATTTTCTTTGTCGATTGTCACCGCCACACGTCTATTCCAAAACCATTTTTGCCTTTTTCGGCGGTAAACGTAGAATTCAGCTAAATAATTTCCTTTGTTTAATTGTAATGGTATTGTGTAGTAAACAAGAGTTACTTTTTCTCATAATCTTATTGCTTGAAACGTAATCGCACAGACGATAAAAAGCATTTACCATTTTATCAATCTTTTCTGTTCGCTTCTACGTTCTACTTCCATTTATTGCCGTAAAAATGATTATTAATGTGTACAAACAAAGTTTTGTCTTTAGGCAAATAGAAGAATATGACCATAATGATTTGGGTTTATGAAAAACTACCATTTCCTTTCTAAGTTTGGCTTTAACATCAATTTTCGATTTTTTGTCTTTACCAATGATACTTTCAAATATGTAAAAGAATTAACAATATTTCATCCCCTAATTTTAATGGGTAAATTATTGTTTCATATTGTGCACGACGGTTTTGTTTTTAAACAGTTAATTCTTAAACCAACACAAGAACTAAGATCAATAAGACGTGTTGCCATATTTTAAATTAATTTTACAGTTTTACTGAATAGACCAATATCTTCCGCAAAGTTTAAATTTGTTACTCTGCCATGATTACATTTAATGCCACAAGACGAATTATTTATGAACCGAGTCATAATGAAATCATGTTACCAGAAAAAACAAAAATGGTGATAAAATACACTCTTGACGTACACCTGTGGCAATTTCAAACATAGCTGTGTGACTACTTTTTATTCAAACACAACAACTTTAATTTTAGTATAACGAACAAATAATATTTATATATTTTAATAGTATTTATTAAAATTTAATAATTTTTTTACAAAGATTTTTGATAAACACTGTTAAAAACTTTTATAAAATGAATAAAATTGACTGGAAGTGATTGCTGAAATTCTTGACATTGTTTAATAATATTATGGAGAGTGAGTATTTGTTCAATACAATTTCTGCCTTTCCAAAAACCTGTTTGTTGTTTTTGAATATGTTTATCTGCCACATTATTTAAACGGTTTAAAATTAGTTTGCAAAACACAGTAAGATTAATTTTCGTCAAATGTTGCACCAAATATAAATAGACTTTTTTTATTGAAAGAATAACAATTATTCCTTGTTGCCAATTATTTGGAATTTGTTTATTATGTCATATAACATTAAATAAACAAGCAAACTTGCATGCTACTACATCACCTCTATGTTTGAACATTTCTACAGTTACTTTATTAAGTTCTTCTGGTTTATTATTTTTGAATTTTTGAATTGTATGGATCGTTTTAGTTACAAAAATGTCATCAATACATATTTCCAAATTTTGAATCACATGCACATCTTTATTATTATCAAAATCTGTGAGGGTATTTGGCGTAAGCTGATTAAGTACGTCTTGATAATGCTCTACCCATCTTGATGACTGTTTGTCATCTTTTAGTGAAATTGACTCCAAAGAAGAGCTGTGTAGTCGGTTTTACTAATTAACGCAATGGGGCATTTTAAAGGGCAAGTGGCATTACCTGCTGATGAAGGTTACGTGTATAAAAGCTAGTCTCAATTTCCCCCCAATATAATGTCTTTACTGATTACGTAAACTAACAAATAAGAACACAAAGACAGGACGGGAACTGTTTATTGCCAAATTTACACGACTGAAACCACTGAAAAAAAAGCAAGAATCAAAATAAAAGTGAAAATGATGATGCTGGACGGAAGTGTTCAACGGCGTAGAAACGGTTGTTTATATAGCCGTTCTTACCGATACAAACCGTCGACACATTTAAACAAAAATGTTAATATTTAATATTTCTTCGTCAATTTTCACAGCTACAATCTGTTAAAAGTAAACAACCATCTTTTCTTTTGTTTGGAATATTGGTGTTCTTTTTGACTTCCGACATTTGTTTCACAATTTTATGCAAAGTTTTATAATTATTTTTTGCTGCTGCCGTATCTGTTTTTTGCATTTGTTTTGTAACCAATTATTTTTATGGCAGCTTTTTTAATCTATTTATTTGAAGTTTTATACTTATCATTAAATATTTAACTCTGCTTAGTGAAGATCAGAAATCAACCGATCTAGCTAGTCCCAAGCCTGGATAAAGGAGGAAGGTTTGCGTCAGGAAGGGCATCCGACAGTAAAACCTACACAAAAACACTAACATTGTCAAAATGTTTTATAATGGTTTGATAAACGATAGGGCGTTCCCCATAAGCGACGCGCATGACCATTGTGATTATGTGATAAATCAGCGAAGGCAACCTGGAAATGCACAAGCCAGACTAAAGAAGTTGGTCCAAAGGAGATATGTAGAAAAGAAGTTGAGAGTGTGCACATTAAATATTGGACCGTTAACAAGTAAAGAAAGAGAAATTGCTGAACTAATAGATAGAAAAAAGCTGGATATACTATACCTCTAAGAGACGAGATGGAAGGGTAAGAAAGCGAAAGAGCTGACCAGAGAACACAATTTGCTGTGCAGTGGGGACTCAGGAAAGAATGGAGTAGCTATCATATTATCAAACAAGACAAGAGAGAACCTAGTTAAAGTAAAAAAGTTCAGCGAACGAGAAATAATGGTAAAACTGAATATAGGTAATTTGTACATTAATATTATTAGCGCATACGCACCCCAAGCTGGACATGAGGAAGAAGTGAAAGATAAATTCTGAGAACATCTTAAGTAAACATTTTGCAACATTCCTCTAACAGAAATAATAATACTTGAAACTAATTTAAACGGACATGTAGGACAGTCTAGAAAATGAGTTGAGAGATGCCACAGCGGATAGGGAATTGGAGATACAAATGAGGATGGCAAAAGAATTTTAGAGTGTATGATCTCACAAGACATGGCCCTGATCAACACATTCTTCAAGAAAAAGAGAAACCAACTGGTCATATATCAGAAGGGTTGAAAACAAAATAAGATAGATTTTTTACCAAAGAGGAAAACAGATATAAAGTGGGTAAGAGACTGCAGAGTGATAAATGGAAAAAAGGTTGCCACGCAATACAGGTTGGTGTTAATGAAAATGGGTTTTAGAAACAAACGAAAGAAGGTTGCGGAGATTCGGGAGAAAAAGAATAGTAAAAATTAAAAAAAAACAATCTGACTTAACAATTTAAAAACAAGGTTATACAGAACTGGAAGTTCTTGGAAGGAGTACAGGAATGGTGGACATTAAACAGCAGAGTGATTACCAAAGCAGCTGAAAAAGTACTACGGTTAACATCTGGGAAAAAAGCACCTGTAGACAAAAAATCTTAGTGGTAAAATGTGAAAGTTTAGCAAACGGTTAAAAATAAAAAGATTAAAAAGAAGAAATGGAACTTAAATAAACTGGAAACCGACAAGTTAGAATATCAACAAGCAAAGAGGGTAACTAAAAGAGCAGTAACAGTGGTAAAAAGCAAAAGCGTGGAGTGCAATGTATAAAGACCTAAAGACACCTGAAGGAAAAAAGAGGTTGTTTAGTGTTGTTAAAGCCAGAAATAAAGCCTCAGAAGACCTGACGCACATTAAACAAATGAAAAATGAAAGTGAAATAGTATTAACAGAAGAAGGGTCAGTAAAGAAAAGATGGAAAACATATTTTGAAACACTGAAAAAATTCTAGAGTAGTGATTGAAAATGGAACACCTAATCTAGGTGTAACACAAGAAATATCCCAAAAAGAAGTATTTAAAGGAATAAATAAGATGAAGAATGGAAAAGCTTCAGGACCAGACAAAATACCTATCAAAGCTTGGAAATGTTTGGGAAACTACGGAATTGACAGATAAACTAAACTGTTAAATTTAATATGGAACAAAGAAAAATGCCAGACGAGTGGAAAAAAAGTGTTATCACGCCAATTTACAAGAAGGGAGATGTTCAAGACTGTGGTAACTATAGGGGTATAAAGCTTATGTCACATATTTCAAGACTTTGGGAAAAAATTATTGATGGAAGAATGCGCAAAAAATAGACAATGGAAAAAAAACAATTTGGATTTATGCCTGGACGTAGTACAAGTGATGCAATCTTTTCTCTAAGAACAACAATGGAAAGACAGAGAGAAACAGAAAGAACTTCATATGGTGTTTATCGACTTAAAAAAACATACGATCGGATTCCGACACAAGAAGTGTGGAAGAGTTCAAGAGGAAAAGGTACTCCTGAAAAGTACGTAAAGATTCTCTAAAATATGTACTATGACGCAAGAACATTGGTGAAAACCAGTATGGGGCTGACTGATGAGTTTTTACTAAAAGTTGGTCTACAGCAGGGTTCAGCACTAAGCCCGTATTTGTTTGATCTAGTTATGGACGTGCTAACAAGAAATATTAAGATGGAATTTCCATGGTGTATGCTATTTGCAGGTGACATTGTCTTATGCAATAGAAAACAAAAGGACTTGGAAAGACGGTTAGAGCAATAAAGAAAAGCATTAGAGGATCGAAGATTAAGAATTGACAAGAAAGAGGCATTTTACATGAATACAACAAAAGAAAGTGGTAGAGAAATCAAAATGCAACATGAAGAATTGTTGAGAGTGAGAAGGTTTAATTACCTTGGTTTATTGCTAAAAGATAATGGAGATTTGATTACAGAAATTACGCAAAGATTAAAAGCAGGATGGTATAACTGGAGGAAACCTACAAGGGTTCTGTGCGACAAAATGATAACAGCAAGGAGAAAAGGTAAAATGTTTGAGACCGCAGTGAGACCGGCCTTGATTTATGGATCGGAAACGTGGAGTATTAAAAAAGCCCAAAAGAGAAAACTGAATTTAGTAGAAATTATGGTTGTTGGAAATATCCAAATTAAACAGGATAGAAAAAAAAGTGGTTAGAGGAAAACTGAAAGTCATCGAAGCACATAAAAAACCAAGAAAAAAGGTTAAAGTGGCATGGCCATATTCTACTTAGAGAAGAAAACTACGTTACGAGGAGAATAATGGCACTGGAAGTGGAAGATAAAAGAAATCGTGGCAGACCAAAGAGAAGATGGTTGGATTATGTAGAAGCCGACTTATGAAGGAAAAGGGACTAACAAAAATTGATGACTTATCATCAGTTATTTTCCAAATAACATAATTGTTAAATTAATTTTTTTTTTAATTTCTGACATTAATTAGATTCTAAAAGTTTATTAAATACATTATTTTTTGGTAGAACCACATGTTCTATCCAGTATATTTGTTGTACAGTCTGTAATTATTTTCTGAAACAATTTTTATTGATCATTAAACTTTTCTACTTTTTTCAGATTTTAAAATGTATTTTTCAACAATCGTAGAATTGGTTTGAAATATTTGGTTGTTTAAGTTTCCTAAACAAAAATAGAAGTAATTTTTTGTGGTTTTTATTTTTTTCAATTTTAAACCAAGATTTTCAACAACAAGATTAAAAGCAGCATTTGCACGGCGATATGCACGTACATCTTGCAAAAAAATCGTCATTTTATGCTAATACAAATGTAGTTAATCTCGCTTGCTGTTTTTCCGTTGGGAAAAACCCACGTTGTTTTGTGTATATTTTTGTTATTGAAAAATGTGCTGCCAACACTTTTCCCAAAATTACTGTTTAATATCAACAACTTATAACCAGTATCATTTATACTATCAGTATAGCTGTGTTGTCCAATGTTTAAAAAATATCCAGACTTACCTTTGTTTAATTTAATAAATGTTTATTCTTAGGATATCATCCAACAAATATTGTAATTGATAGTTAAAAATATTTTTTAAATTGTCCTCAGTAGCCACAGTAGGGGCATGCACAATCGTTATTTTTGTAAATCTGGCCGAAATTATACGGTCGTTTACGGGGTTCTATCTAATCATAATTTTGACAACATTTTTATTTAACATAATATCAACTCTTTGAATATGATGGCTTTCATGTCCAGTGTATAAAATTCGTATATATCCATTCCAGCATTTCGCTTATACCCAAAATATCTAAGTTGTACTTTTTTTATTTGCCAAAGGACTTGTTTCAACTTTGTTTTAAAAAAATGTGAGCACATTCTATGTTTTAACATTAGTTAATTTTTGGGCATTGAAGATTCTGCAAATTGCAGATTGAGTAATTTTCGGCTTTCACTCAACTCTGAAGTCTGGGTACGTACATTAATTTCTTTGCCGTTGTTTACCGGAATAACGTTTTTTATTGTATTGGTAGCAATGTAATTTTTTACAAAAGCTAAGTTACTCACTTTACGCTCAAAATTTCCTCCTTTATCCAGGCTTGGATATGGCTAAATTAAATCATTTTTGGTCCAAATTAGAAAAAGTTTAATATTTACTTGTTATTTATTTAAAAATTATATATATGTTAACATATAATTTGTAATAATTATTTTAAACGTTAAATTATAATGAAAAATTTTTTTAAGCCATGTTACTCGTATTTAATTGCCCGCCAATTACAAACCTTTAAACAACACTTGACAAATGCTACTTGAATTTCATGCATCATGTTGTCTCTGTTATTTTATGGTCAAATATATAAATTTGGAATTTGTCATAAATCAGGAATTTAAATTTAGTAAGTTTATATTGATATTTTTATTTAAAATATTAACAGTGATAAGTATGTTAGTTGTTAATTTATTAATCGGTGATTATTTTGTAAGTAGAATTATTTTTAACATAAGATGAAACTAATTTACAAATTGTTAACATTTTAAATTGTTGTTACATTAATGTTGAATTATACATATTTTTATTTGTAAACCGGGTTCTAGAACTGCATATAATAATGCTTAACGAGTACGCGGAAATTGTATGATAATTGGATCCAATACTTGTTAATTGGGTATACTTAGTTTTTAGTCGTTTGTCTACATAAATTGTAATGACAGAAAGCAAACAATCTAATGCTGGCACTTATTCAAACACTAAAACATTATTTCAAATTACAGTATTTAAATGAACAAGTGAATACAACTCTAATAAAAAATTTGATGCTCGTTTAAAGGAAAAGTCGATAACTAATATGATCAATGATGTTTAATGAATTGGTTGTGATTGGAAAAATGTTAAAAATAGAATAGTTTAATCGCTCTTCATATATTTTCAAAAGTTGAATTTACTAACATACTACTTTAATATACCTAAGGTTATACAGGAGGCACTTAAAGGACAGGATGCGCTTATTTTTAGTACGGTTGGGCGCAGACGTTTTATTTATGAACAAAGAGGGAAATGTTTTCTCAACTTTTAAACTTTTTCTCCGTTAATTTTATTTTTACAATTGCAAAAAAACATATAGTGAGACGCACGTCACTGTACGTTAAGTAGAGCGTTGTTTTATTTTTCTCGTATTTTGAAGATTATTGGAGCGTTTTTGCATTGTAATGCAAAATTTTTTTCATTATTACTTTTGCATATATATATTTTCTCACTTTCCATAGTTGTTAATTATTCCACTATCATACTTTGAATTTTGTCTTAATTTCCTCGATCATTTGTGACAATTTGAGTATTTTACGTAATTTTTGTCAGTAAAGTATTGACCCTTTTTAAACCACATTGTAGCTACAATTTATACAGATTATAATAATAGACAAAGCAAACAAAGTAAGACCAGCGTTTATTCAGTCGCGTTAAAACACCATCCAGTTCAATTTAATTATTCATATTACAGTGTTTAAATGAACAAGTGAACACGACTCACGAATTGTAAAATGTAATGTTTGTTCATTCAAAGGAAAAATTAATAATTGTAATAATTAATATTGTTTAATGAAATGGTTATAACTAGAAAACGCGAAAAGCTGAATAGTTAAGTTTTTAATTCATTTTCACAAATCATACTTACTACGAACGCATTCGGATTACTCAATTTGGACGGGCATTGCAGCATGCGAACTCAATCCTTTTTATTTATGCTAACCCCCCCACTATCCAAATGAATTATTTGATTGGGTATCCGACTGCTTACCGTTTGCATTTCATTTCATTCATTTGGTTGGTGACGTGGTCACCTCTTCGCAAAGATTGACGAGGCCGCCTGATCTCCCTTAGCGCATTTAGATACCTTTTAAGTATCCTGGGTGTATATTCGCACCCACCCGCCGTAGCGGAAGCCCAGTTATACCGCTGTGCACTCGGACCCTGCTGTTATTAGTCTAGATGCCTAGGGGCACCTAGTCCACGATGCACCACGTGGAGGACTAACAGTCAGGAATATCACCATCATTGGAAATTGAGACTTTATAAGCATTACTCAAATCTTCAGGATCATTAGCATCCCTTACTCAAAGCCTCAGGATCATTAGCATCCCACCGTTTGCAGTTAATGGATAATTATGGATACAATTAGCATTTGAAGTCAGCATAGCTCCAGCGTCGTTCATTAAGTGCACGTTGCAAAAGTAGATGTTTTGCTAGTTTTTTGGTAATTTGGACTATCCTGGATGATAGTAACGGATGGGCGGTGTTTATCGCCGATGATCATGATGCGGTGGGTTGTTCAAGCGTTTGTAAAAGATGGGACTTAAAAGATTCAATCCACAATTCCTGGACCTAAAACTCTTAGCGACAAGCCAGTCTGCTTTAACCAACCGATAAATCTGGGTGATAATAACCGGTGGGATGTTTATCCCATTATGATGATGAGGCTTTTTATTTGCCAGAAACTGTTTTAATGACTGTCACAGCTTAGAATTTGTTTCTAAAATCGTTTACAATAGAATTAGCTGTTTGGTGATGCAACATTAGCGTATATGTAATTGTCTATAAACGTTTAGCAAGCACGGGATCTAAACATGTGATGTCATATGTTATGTAACACCATTTTAAACTTATTGTTTATAATGAGTGATGTAAAGATTTGCGTGTTTTCCTAAAGATGCGTTGATTAGAAAAAATAATTATTGTTTTATTTGGCATGTATTCGTCTACTGTTTAATAGGTTTTATATTCCATTTTGGGACACCAATGATTCTGAGGATTTGAGTCTCAATTTCCGATGATATTGATATTCCTTATTGTGCATCCTCAATGTAATGCCCATAGTCATCTAGACTAACAGCAGGGATCGAGTGCACAGCTCTATAACTGGTCTTCTGTTACGGTAGGTGGGTGAAAGCATATACCCGGGGTACTTAAAAGGTATCTTAAGGTATTCGCATGTCGTATCTAGTCCTTTAGTTAATGAAGATAATCCTGATAAAAAATCAGGCGGTTTTGTCAATCTTTGCGAACAGTGGATGCTGTCTATCAGATAACTTTGTCATTTTACTCCATTTGTTGCGCTTAACAAGCCATTGAAGTCTATCATTTAGTATACCGTATGGGGATGCTAATGATCCTGAGGATTTAAGTAATGCTTATAAAGTCTCAATTTCCAATGATGGTGATATTCCTGACTGTTAGTCCTCCACGTGGTGCATCCTGGACTAGGTGCCCCTAGTCATCTAGACTAATAACAGCGTGGTCCGAGTGCACAGCGGTATAACTGGGCTTCCGCTACGGCGGGTGGGTGCGAATATACACCCAGGATACTTAAAAGGTATCTAAAGGTATACGTATATCATATGTAGCCCTTGGGCTAAGGGAGATAACCCTGACAAAAAATCATGCGGCCTCGTCAATCTTTGCGAACAGTGGCGACGTCACAAGGATGCCGTCTACCAACCAAGAAACTTTGTTATTCTTCTACATTTGTGTTACGCTTATCAAGCCATCGAAATCGATCGTTTGCTATGTCATATAAATATGGGAAATAATGAAGAGGTGACCACGTCACCAACCAAAATGAATGAATGAAATGAGTATACCGTATAAATATAGCAGAAATTATGTGGCGTACGTTCTGTTCTAACGATGTAGATATTCATTTTTAATAAACTGTAACACATGATTTGTGTCAGGGTGGTCTAGCGGTACAGCGCTCGACTTGGACCTGGATGGTCATCGGGATTCGAATCCCACCACCGACCGACTAAAATGCGGACCCACGTTTGGCTTTGCCCAAATGTCTACTGCTGAAAGGCATGTTTCTTGCAAAACATTCAATGTAGATGAATCAATAAATGCTATTTTATTTTCAATCTAGATGAAACAAAGTTGGATAATTGGTCACGCAGCAAATTTTGGTCCTCATAAATATCTTCATCCTAAAGAACTGGCTTTTGTCAACCGCTTGCTTCAATGCCGACAGTGTGCTCTTCGCCGTTTGTACCACGTACTGCTTTCGGCCGAATTGAAACTTGTCCGAGACACCAACACAACCGTGTTCCATTTTCACTCTATGATTCGTCTAATCCAAGCCATATTGAAAGGCTTCCAATTGAATCACAAAGCGATGTCCAATGTTTACTACATTCGTCACGCTTCTGTCCACTATTTCTCTTTTCACGCGTCCCATTATCATCATCGTACATTGTGTCAGACAACAGTTAGCAGACAACCGAATGATTGGGTTTGTCTGTTACACGGTCGTCAAGTATTTGAATTGTTTTATTTAAATGATAGCATAAATGATGATGATGATGATAATGATAGTGACTATTTTAAGATGAGCAATTTGTTGCCCAAAGGCCGTTCCCAATTTTATTCTTCCGTCGAATTAACTTCGTCCGATGAAGATGCAGATGACGACAACTGCAATATATGTGACGATGCAATGACTGTGAAAATTTCCTACAGTCCAAGTGTTTATTTATTGAATACGAATTCGCAAAAGCATGACCTAGTCTTGACTCACAAAAATCCCACCGACGGTACATTGCATGCCTTCAAGTCGACGACCTGTCTTTCTTCATCGCGCTTACACGAAATCAATCAGAAGTGGCTTCGTTTGAACCAGCCAGTCGACAAATCTTGCAGCAATACGAAGAGGGTGCACTTTCAACAAGGCAGTCCCATCTCGGCAGTCTACGATCTTCGAACTTACGCCACTGCGTGCAAATTGGAACGACGAAACCGGATGTGGGAAGTTGCTGCTCGCAATCGATACTTTGAAGCGGTTCGGTCGCTTGTTGCCAAGGGCTACGATTGTTCAGCTGACGTCAGTTTGATTGATGACGAATTGGACGACGATGCGTGCACCAGTGGCTACGTGACTCCATTGGAGCAACAATCTATTGAGGTCTAAATAAAAGTAACTTTTACTGCATACAAAATATCAAATATTTTAGTTTTTGTGGTTATTTGTTAATTTGTAAAAAATGTTTATTTATATATTATTGTCTGTGATCTTTTAATGTCGAATTGTACTACTCAGATTATAATTTATTTTATATATACATATACAATATATATGGATGTTTTTTATGTTTCCTAATGGTGATATTTATGAATGTATCTTGACGCAATCTTGAGGCAATTTTATTCATGCTTGTATGTAAAAAGTGACTTTCAAACTAAATAATAGAAAACGTAAATTGTGAGAACGCAATGCTTTGAAGTATGACTTTGTTTGGGATGGAATTGTGGTAGTGTTATGCCTGGGTGTTGGGCAGATTAGTGTTCAACCGAGCTACTTATTGTCTGAATACTTGACTTGCTAACCCACTAGTCCCGGGGTTTAAAACAAGAAGTTAAAACACGTTTAGACCAGAATCCAATATTACCAATTACACATAACATATATATAGGAGTGGGCTTGTTATCCACTCCACTGGCTGTCTGTCCCACAATCGGACTTCATTATGATTACTCCGTTGAGTCACTTATCGATCGTGGTTCGGTGTCGTCCTAACAGGTAGAATTTGTACCGCGCAAAACTTGAATCTGGGATACTAATGATTCCGAGGATTTGAATACTGTTTACAGTGTCTCAATTTCTAATGATGGTGATATTGTTGGTTGACGCAACTAGACTAATAGAACAAGGGGGCGAGTACTGTTTTACGTTTGGGAATTGTTCGTCACCACGGATACACAATAACACCGAACTGTTGGCTTCTATATCAAAAGCGTGAACAGCGTTATTCCTCATCTTTCCAGTTAGAATAACGATGTCGAGACCACTTACGTACAAAGACGATTATCATTGCACAATGGGACAGATGCAAAAAAATTCACATTAAATATTACCAACAATATCCAATTACAGTTCAAGTAAAAATTAACCAATGAGAGAACAGTCATAACAAATCTCCACATCCAATAGAATTTACTCGAATTTCAACCAATTAAAAAATATATGATAAGCAACATTTGTCGTATTTACTAAAAGTGCATACGTCAATGATTAAAAAACTTACATATGTGAATTTTTAAAAGTTCAAATTATTTTGTGCGTACTTTTAGCTAATGCCTACAATTTCGATTTCAAATAGCCTAGTCTCATAAATCTACAATATTTTAGGGATAATTTTTCTGTCACCAACCGTAAGACAGACTCAAATCTAGATGGTCACGAGCTTCGCTACATGTACACTTGCTGGAACACGCATCGTCTTCCTTAAATTGTTCAAATAGTTGCATTCGATCGCAAGACAAATGAGCACAGCCCCGTTTAATTTCACTTGCTGAAAAATGTTTCCAGTAAAAATTGTAACCAGTGCCATCCAAATAGAAAATAATGAAGATGATTCAGTATAGTTTTGTATTTATGTGAAAGGCAATAGGGTTTCTTTCGTTTCATGTGGATATGACAAGAGCAGTGAAGAATAATTTCTGTCATATGATAGAGACATCTTAATATATCGATCAATGTAAGGATTACTGTTTTAGAAGGATATTAATAATCCTGATGATTTGAGTCACACTTATAAAGTCTCAATTTCCAATGATGGTGATATTCCTGACTCTTCCTCCTCCATATGATGCATCCTGGAATAGGTACCAACAGCCATATAGACAAATAACAGGGACCGAGTGTACAGCGGTATAAGTGGGCTTTCACTAGATTCCCGTTTAGTGAATGGGTGCTAGCATGCATCCAAGATGCTTAAAATTTTCATTCATTTTGGTTGGTGACGTGGTCACCTCTTCATTATTTCCCATATTTATACGACTTGTAGAACGATCAATTTCGATGGCTTGACAAACGTGGAAGAATAACAAAGTTTCTTGGCTGGTAGACGGCATCCTTGTGACGTCGCCACTGTTCGCAAAGATTGATGAGGCCGCATGATTTTTTGTCAGGGTTATCTCCCTTAGCCCAAGGGCTACATATGATATACGTATACCTTTAGATACCTTTTAAGTATCCTGGGTGTATGTTCGCACCCACCCGCCGTAGTGGAAGCCCAGTTATATTGCTGTGCACTCGGACCCTGCTGTTATTAGTCTAGATGCCTAGGGGCACCTAGTCCACGATGCACCACGTGGAGGAC
>JAKXYG010001015.1:0-2500 GCA_025895645.1 Cardicola forsteri
ATGTAATACAGTGACACACACATATATATATATATATATATATATATATATATGTATAATCAATGCTAGACATATTACAAACAGTAACAAATTAATTAAATAAATCTAAAATTTTTATTATTTTTTAATCACACTTTTTTAATAAAACAAAAAATTTTATAAAGTGACAACTGGTTGTTTAGTAATAAAAAACGCCTTTTTCTTCAAATTTATTCAATTTATGACAGTTGAAACAAATATAATTTTAAGATATATTGTAAAGATTTTGAGTATTAAAACACCTTAAAAACAGATATATATATATATATATATTCTAGTGTTTTTAAGTGTAACACTTGTCCAGGAAACTTTTTTTTTAAATATATATATATATATATATATATATATATATTCTTTCTACAAAAAACATCATAAAATTTTATTATTTTTTAAAATCAACTGTCAAGTTTTAAAAAAATACTATTTAAAATATTTTTGTCGCAAATGTTAAAAAGTGAGGTTGTCATTCAAGTAGAGAGAGAGAGAGAGAAAGAGAATATGATTTGGTAAAACACTGTACAAATTATTGAAAGTAAATAAGACATTTGTTTTGAACAGTGTCGATTATATGTGAAACAGTTTTCGACGTTCACTCAACCACAACGTTGCATCAGAATTGCGTCTTTTTATTTCTCCAATACATTAACCTATCTACTATTTACTCTTTTATAGAATTAAATACAATATTAATTTATTACTAATTTAATTTTTATAATAATATTTAATAATGAAAACAACATAAAAGTATTTTAAACAAAAACAATAGAAGACGTAAACTGTGAGATGAATTGATTTCGTACATTCTCTTCAATTACAAACATATAAAGAATCAGTATATATATACACAAAATTACGTGATGTAATTAACTTAACATTAATAACTACACATACATACACAAACGCAACAATAACTATACGTTTTGTTGTAAAAAGAAAAGAATATTTAGACTTTTTTGCGTTCAAGGTAAAAAAAAATTCGAAATAACAACAAAAGTTAGTGGGGGAATGCCACATCTTCATTAATTCCAAATTCGCATAGCACTTCGAACAATCCCTTTTTATTGTTTGCGTATAGAGATATGTCAGTCCAACCGACTTAGCTATTGTTTCCAAGATAAAGTCCCGGCCAAGATTGTGTGAAGGTCGTCCCGAACAGCATCCATCCAAGTGCGTTTCTGACCACTTTTGCTCTTCTTCTAATTGGTATTTGGACAAGCCAAGGTTACGATACGTAAGACTGTATCAGAATTTCTACAAAGAACATGTCCAAATTAGCGCAATCTTTGTTGTCGCAATACCAATGTAGGAAGATCGTGAAATTGAAGGTCATTTGGAATTTGGCGGTTACTGATCTTTTTCGTTCAATCCCTTGATAGGAGAATGCAAATGTTTTAGCTACGTACAGATGTACTGTGCGAACCAATGAAAAGAAAATGTTTATCTTCGTGTTTGGGTTGATGGTTTTACATTTCCATAGTGGGTTGAAAAAGGTTTCCAGACGCGGTATCAGCTAAATAACGTACAATTCAGTCAAATAGTTCCAAGACCTTAACAACTGGAAATTACACTTTTGGAGAAAAACTCGGGGTTTTGAAAAATAAGAGATAAAACAACTTACAAAATAGCAAAAAAGAAAACATTTTGCTTTTTGATACATATCGACTTAGAAGGTACATAAGAACAACTAATTTAAACTTAATTGATATAGGTTTGTTGCTTCACGATTTTAAATATTTAGTCTCAATTAATTGATTAAATAAAGTTGATGCTTTTGTAATAATAATAATAATAATAATAATAATAATAATAGTAGTAGTAGTAGTAGCAGTAGCAAATAGTAGTAGTAGTAGTAGTAGTAGTAGTAGTAGTAGTAATAGTAGTAGTAGTAGTAGTAGTAGTAATAGTAGTAGTATTTATAATTATAAAAAAGTTAAAAAACAATAGACTTTAAGTATTGATAGTCCATATTATTTTACCATAATTACTTTGTTAAAAAAAATATAACTTTTAAGTTAAAACAGCAAAAATTGAAAAATAAGAGTTTACTGACAAGTACGATTTTGGACCCTGTAGTAGTAGTAGTAGTAGTGATAGTAGTGTGATATTAGTAGTAGTAGTAATAGTACAATAATATTGACTAATTTTAGCTATTTTTATGCATTAAAAAACAGCAAACACAAACAATTTTATTAAGGGGCTTTCAAAAGTGAATTACTAGAATAGTCAGATTTACTTTGAGTAATAATAAATCCACTTGATTTCAGTCAATCAGGAGCACTGTGTACAGTTGTTTCACACTCTTGTTTAAAATCATCAGCAGTACATACGCCTTTCAAGTTTCACATCCAAATTGACATTGGCTTAACACAAGATAGCGACTGAGCTATGGATATATATATATATATATATATATATATAGACATAAGTGACTCTATGTTGACCTATACTATGCATTTAAATA
>JAKXYG010001015.1:10000-52403 GCA_025895645.1 Cardicola forsteri
GGGTGCATGCTAGCACCCATTTACTGGGCAACAGTCCAGTAAAGGTCCAGTTATACCACTGTACACTTGATCCTTGTTGTTATTAGTCTAGATGCCTCTAAGCACATTGTCAAGGAGGAACCGTCACGAATATTACCATCATTAGAATTTAATATTTTAAAAGCATTACGTAGGTGTTACTTCCAGACTTTTTAAAGCAAAAACAATTTGTATAATATTATTAGTAATTTTAAAACAATTCTATATTAAAAGAAAAAAGTGATTTATTATAATAATCTAAGGTTGATAAATCTTATCAACACAAAATATAGCTTTTTTTAAAGTATTGTCTTTATATTTCCATATATAAAAATATAAGAAGACAACCAAAAAGATGAATTATTTGTATTTGTCAGTCACAGTTTTAGTATTATGCGTATATATACAAAAAAGCGGGGGGTACAGATAAATATTTAGAATTAGTACAACTCAAACATTTATACACAAGCTAAGTTCAATGTAGTAGAGTTGTACTAATTTAAATGTTATCTGTAAATCTCCCTTTTTTTTGTATATATACTAAAATATATGTTTGTGACTGACGAGAATATACGAAATGAATTCCATTCACAGTTTACGTCTTTATTTATTTGGAACAAAATATAACGCCAAAAATGGAAAAATATAAAGTATATAATTTTAAACTATCTAATAGTCTCTTATATTATATACACTACAAAATACTCGATAATAAATGTAATTTTTTGGTATTTACTTGGTTAAGGTCATGTACTTTTGGTTGGGTTGTCTATGTTATAATGTATGTAATCTTAATTTTACAAACAATTTGGATATGATTGTGAATGTTTTGTATTATTATACTACAAAATGGAATATAATATTGATGTTGGTAACCATTACTAGGTGACAACTTCCGGAAACAAGCATAACTAGGTATAGTATGTTTTTGGAATTTTTCAATAAACACCATTTGTAGTACTGTTTTTTGATGCTGGTTATAATAAAATTTGGCAAAAATTATGTTTCGGGTAGTTCACGGTACAGCGCTCGAATTCGGACCTCGGTGGGCATCTGGGTTCGAATCCCATCACCGGTCTACTAAAATGAGGGCCTACGTTCTACTTCGCTAAAATGTCCACTGCTGAAAGATGTTTTTCGTAAAACATTTAAAGTAGGAAACATTATATATATATATATATATATATATAACCATTGTAAACTAAAAATTATTTCCATATGCTATCGGCTTGTACAAATTTGTTTAAAAAATTATCCAATCTACCCAAATATGTTACATTCGACATAAACAGAGTTGTAAAGAAATCTTCCATCTTTGGATAAAATCTTACAGAAAATTGTACATGCATTTGATTCAAATACTTATTTTATAGTTGTCAATACTCATTTCCCATCTTCACCCCCAATATTTATACCACTACTACTACTACTACTACTACTACTACTACTACTACTACTACTACTACTACTACTACTACTACCAATTCTAACATCATTAATTATATGCAATTTATAATTATAAGATTTTTGTATTATTTGTTGTTTTTTTTCTGAAGAAAACATACCTAGTTGGCTCAAATATGTAGTATTGAAATTGAAATAAATTTGAAAATTATGTCCGTCTATTATTTCTTCATTTTGCACTTGTCACTGACAACAGTACTTGAATGAATTGGTTGCATTTTGAGCCACAACAACAACAGTAACAACAACAATGGTAACAAGAAAGTTTGCAATTTGGAAAATTAAATTGTACACACTTTTGACACAAGTGACACTAATCTTGATTTTTTTAATATTAGAACAATTTTAAATTATTTATATATATATATATATATATCAAAATAATACGTTTATATATTTATACATTAGAAAATAAACATTCTTATAACTTTTTCTAATATAATTAATATTATAATTATTGTTATTATTATTATTATTGCTAAAAATAATAATTATTATTATTATAATTAGGATTGTTGTAATGAAACATCAAGTGTATGGGATTATTTATAATACCAAGCAAATGTCTATCAAATTGACAGGAAAACACACATTTTTACATACCACGTTTGTTGCAATTTTTTCTGTTATAAAAAAAAATGCAATACGTATGTATACACAGACTAGCTAACTATATTCTATTGGTGAACAAATAGAAATTGTATGAAAGCAGAAAAAAGAACTTCATATTACATTACTTGTAGTATCGCTCGTAGTAGCCCAGCCATTAACTGATGTCAACAGACAGAACAATAATTGGGACAAATATTGGAGAAAAAAAGATTGTTATTTTTTTCCACAAAAATGGAATAAAAATCCAAACAATGTAAATTTTAACATTGAAAAAAAGATTAATCAATATACCATTTTTTTGCTACAAATAGAATGTAGAAACAATGTAACGAGCTCTTTTCGTGTAAATTTAATTAGATGGCTTGAACTAGGTCTCTCTGTCTAATCTCAATGTATGAAAAAAAAGTGAGTATATGGAACAATTATAGTGTAGACATATCTATAGTAATGATAGGTTTGAAAAATTTACAATATTTTTTTAGGAGCCTAATTTTATCAATTTCATTATCTTGGTTTTGGCATTACATGTTATGGTACAATTAATACTTATTTTCTCCACTTGTTATTTATTGTTGGTCAATGAAAGTTGTATAATTGTATTTTGCTATAGTAATTATTTTAAAATAACAATTTCGAAAAAAAATAATATATATATCAAATTTTGATAACACAATTTATTGCAGTCATATTTCCTGTTTGTGTGTATAGCAGACAGCTCGTGTCCTATGGTGGTACTTGTTCAGTGGTGCAATACACAAAGTTGGGGTTTTCTACAAGCGGAAATTGCATTGAAAATTTGAAAAGTCCACGCAAATTTGACCATTTGAACAAAAGATGGCAGCAAATATCGAATGGCCATTGTATTTGTTTGATAAAGTATTGTGATAATAATATGTAAGTGTTCATGCGCCGATATATATATATATATATGTGTGTGTATGTATAACACTTTTTTAATTGCAAGGAAATTAAAAAATATTTTTTGAAAAAGGACGCATTTAGTAAAAATATTTAGTGTTTTAAAAAACAATTAAATTTAAAGTTGAAATGTCCTTGATTGAGTTAATTTATACAAAATTGGTCAGTTTACAAAAAAAAACCCCAATTTACTGTTGTCGGTCGAAAAAGGAGAAGAGTTTGAGGTCAATGATGGCAACCTGGCCTTCTTTGTACAAGGCACCATTTCATTGCACTATGTGGCAAAAAAGTGGAAGCAGCATAATTTTCAACGTCTAAAAATTAATGTTCAATCAAGTATATGGAACAATCTTGCCTTGTTCCATGTTTTTCAATGCACAAAGTTTTTGAAATAAATAAATAATTAATAAGTAGATTTGCACTTTTTATTTTTGCTGTGATTTATGCAAGTAATGTGGTGTTTTCAATGCTAATATAAGTTAAATTGTAAAGTTCGTTAACAACTAAACGAATCAAAATAGAAATTGTTGAAAGTCATTTTATTATTGATTCTCAATTAACAATTTAAATTGAATAAAAAACAGTTTCATAGTATTTTAATAAATGTTTTTTCAAACATATTTTTTCATTACAAACACGAGACTAACGTGGTACAAAGCTGAAAAAATAGGAAATATTAATATCAGCACAATAGACATAATTATAACTATTCTAATGTCACATTTTACATTAAGTTTAATTTGGTATAAGTTATGTCTTATAGTTAGCTTCTCTAATAAAAAAGTTAATCATAGAATGATAATAATCCTGAGTATTTGAGTAATGCTTATAAAGTGTCAATTTCCAATGATAGTGATATTCCTGACTGTTCGTCCTCCATGTAATGCATTCTCAACTAGGTGCCTATAGGCATCTATACTAATGATAGTAAAGACCGAGTGCACAGCGGTATATCTGGGCTTTCAATAGATTCCCATTCAATGAACGAGTGCTAACATACACCCAAAATGCTTAAAAGGTATCTCAAGGTATCCATTTACTATATATAGACTTATGAATCTATCAACCGGCGTCAATTATTATTATTTTAAAACAAATAAATTATTATTATAATTATTGGCTCAAATACTTCAGTAAAAGTAGTTTTCAGCATACAAGAATAGATACACTTATAAAATTATGAAAATTACATGAATAAATCTGATAATTCTAATATTATTTGCTACCTATATTATTATTATTATTAATGGTATTTGCTTAAATATTTTAAATATTTTATTATGCGTTTATTAAGCAAAAACAAATTGTAGTAGCACCTCAGTCTAAAACAAACAATTGATTTTAAAAATACCGAAATAACGTGCCTTTCAATGCATTCGGTCGACTGTGACAAATAGATTAAAAAGACCTAAATTGTATTATAAATAGCCACTATAAAGGGAACGCAATGCTTTAGATTAGAAAGGCTTTTTAAGTCAATTTGTAACTTTATTAAATGCCAATTTTCTTTTATTCAAACAATTTTTTCTCCAAAACCTGTTTAAATTTTTAATTCAAATTATGCACTATTAATATAATATGCCGTAAATTAAATTTGATTATCGACTGTATTGAAAAATAAATGTTAATTTTTTAATAAATAATTAATGCATTTTTTTTCAACAAAAAAAACGTAAATTAAAAAATGAACATACTCATTATTTATTTATAATTTCAATCATGACTAAGTTTAAATTACATAATTTAAATTTAAATAGCATTATTTTTGTTTTGAACAAATTTAAATATAAATCAATATTTTATTTATCTAATCAGATGCCGGAACTTGGAATTTTTTTCCTAAAATAATAAATTAACAACAAAAAGAATTAAAAACAATTTTAATAACATAAAAGTTGAAACCATATTGATTTTTAAATTTTGACTCCTGATTTAAAATTTCCTTTGTTATATAATTTTTTTTTCCATTTTTTGTTTGTAATTTCAAATCGTGTAATTTGTAAAAATGCTTTTTGTTTTAATAGTTCCAACAAAATGTTTTACATTTAAAAACATTTTTTTATTTAACACAACCTTGTACGCCTTATATTAATGTATAAATTAAATTCTAGTATTTTTTGAGCAATACTATTTTTTAACTTTACAAACATTAAAATAAATACCAACATTTTTAAACAATTCGACATTATTTTGTGGAAATTCAATTTGTGGTTGATCTTAAGCGAAAGTACAAATCAGAATGAGTTAAGTAATAGACTTTGAATTGAACAAGCTGCACTGTATATTTAAAAACTGTTTCGTCTTTACAGTTGAATAACCTGGTAGTAATATAGTTATAAAAAATAATATATACCGGATAAGTTATAATTGGTATGTAAATTAATCTAGTTAAAATATTTTAATCCAAATTACTACTCCTATTACTACTACTTATATTAATAATCATAACAATAATAATAACCAAAATAGTAATAAAAATAATAAAAACAATAATAGTAATAATAATAATAATAATTATTATTATTATTATTATTATTATTAGTAGTAGTATTAGTAGTAGTAATAGTAGTAGTAGTAGTAGTATTAGTAGTAGTAGTAGTAGTAGTAGTAGTAGTAGTAGTAGTATTAGTAGTAGTAGTAGTAGTAGTAGTAGTAGTAGTAGTAGTAGTAGTAGTAAAAGTAGTAGTAGTAGTAGTAGTAGTAGTAGTAGTAGTAGTAGTATCAGCAAAATCTAAATAAAATCTAAATCTTGAGTGTACAAAATTTTTAATGCCAAAAAATTGGAGCAAGGAACAAGATTGCTGTTGACTAAACTGAATTGATACAGACAACAATTATTACAAGGTAATTTATAATTATATTAATTCTAAAAATGAATGTATATGTACATCATGTTAAACAAAATAAAATAAATACACATTTTTGAAAAAGGTTTGACATTGGTGTGCAACTATATTTGTGCATATTCTTAGACTGGGTATATTCCAATTATATCACACACGTACACACATATATATATGTTGTATATATAAAGTATAATAAAACTAAACACTTTATAAATATTTCATAAAAGTTCAATGCAATAAAAATAAATGAAATAATTTCAAATTGTTACAATTTAATTATTACACTTTATGAATACTAGAATAACACAAGCATTCAATAACAACATTTGCATAAAATACTTTCAATTCATAATATCAAGTATTGAAAACGAATTATTGTTTGTTCAAAACAAATAATATGCACAAAAAATAACGATGTAATAATTTTGTTAAATAATTATATCAAATATTTAGTATTATTTAAAATTAAGCATACGCTGATTAATTAGTTGATTGATAAGTGATTTCACAACAATAATAATAATAATAATAATAATAATAATAATAATAATAATAATAATAATAATAATAATAATAATGTATATGGACTGTGTTTGTTTAATTTTGTACACAGCACATTACAAACCAAGGATTTGCCATCAATTGACACTATTTCTACCTGGATTTTTTTCAATAACACGGATATAGCTGGAATTTGGAGAAGGTGGGAAATTATTTTGTGTCCAAACCGAAAGTATTGACTCTATATTTATTCAATGTAATTTGGACGATTAAAAATAAGAATAGCAATTGGGAGAAAGGAGGGCATTTTGTAGATCGGATTATTTGGACATGTATATTTTCTAAGCAGGGCACAATGTAATGACAATATTAGAATGCAAATATAAATAAATTTACAAAAAACGTATATATATATATATATATATATATGTATGTATATATATGTTTCAATTGAAAACGTTGAGTTCGTTCACGCAATTAGACGGAATGTTATTGTTGCGGATCAAGGGGTTTGCGGTCGGTTCGATAAGTGATTACGAAATTAGTATTGATTAGGGAAAAAATTGAAGCGCAATAGGAGTTGGGCGTTAATTGTGGTTGCCTAGTGGTCAATAAAAACGAACAAGTTGCGTCAATACAAAGAAAAACAAAATTATATTTAAATTGCACTTTAAAATTTTAAAGTTCAGTTTGTGATCATTTATTAAGCACAACTGAACTATTCACTTTTTAACATTTTCCATTTAATTTAAGTATTGTTGATCATTATAATTAGTGATGTTTCCCCTGAAAAAAATATGGAGGATTTAAATACAAAGTTAGAAAATGCATATTGTTAAATAAATAGCAAACGATGCTATTTGAAAAAATTACAGTAAAAAAATGGGCATATTTTGGGATAAAAGCCTAAACAACGTTCCACTTTTGATACGCTTAATCTTTAGTAACAAAACTTTAAAGTACAATTATATGGAACACACTCCAAGTTTTTCTAAGCACAACTGAACTATTCACTTTTTAACATTCTTCATTTAATTTAAGTATTGTTGATCATTATAATTATTGATTTTTCCCTTGAACAAACAAATATTGCATTTTGTAATTCGTGAGTTGTATTCACTTGCTGGTTTAAATACTCTGGTTTGTATAATTGTATATTGAATTGATAATGTCTTAACGTGACCGAATAGACGCTGGTTTTGGTCTGTTTGCTTTCTGATATTGCAATACATGTGAGCAAACGACTAAAGATTAAGTATTGCCAATTAATGAGTAATGGATTCAATCATTATACAACATTTGCGTACTCGTTCAATACTACTACTACAAATACTACTGCTGCTACTACTACTACTAATAGTAATAATTACTATTATTATTATTATTATTATTATTATTATTATTATTATTATTATTATTATTATTATTAACTGATGAAACAATGTTTCATTGGTTATTATAAATATTGGAATTATTTTTTGATTAATTGAACCGTTTTCTTTTGAAAAACCCAACGTTTATTTTAATCTTTTTTTTCAATTTAAATTTATTAATGCAGTTTGTGTTTTTTATTAAATAATGAACACTATCAATTTAATATTATTTTATCAGATATTTTTATTTTAAATTAACAATTGTAGATATGGGCAAATAACTAAAGAGTAATGGATTCGATTATTAAACAACATCCGCGTACTCGTTATTTATAACAAATTTAAATTTATGTAAAATAAATTGAAAACCCAAAATATTGAATTTTTTACAGCAAAAAATAATTCCTAAAAGTTTTAAGTCGTTTGCTAATTTATTTGTAGCCAAACTTTATTTTATTGAAAAAAAATAAAAGATCAAACAATTAATATCAATAAGACTGGCTAATAGCAAATTAACCTTTTTTATTACTTTCCCAAAAATGTCCCATAAACCCCTTTCACCATTTTTTATACAAACCAAATCAAATGTTAAACGCCCAATAAATGTGAGAAAATGCCTTGTTCAAAGACTAACAGACGACATCTATGTTATGGCGCCATTGTTTACAAATATCGATTAGTTAGTCTTAGTTACAAATAGTAGTTTATACCTTTCAAATAACTTTGCCTAGAAAAGATTAGACATCGAACCAATCTAGCCAGTCCCAAGCCTAAATAAAAAAGAAGAGTTTGAGAACAAGGTTGACAATCTGGGTTTAGTAAAAAAATCGACATTGCTATAGAAACCATGACAGAGCACTATCCCGGATAAAAACGTCAAAAAAGTAATAGCAGAATCCAAATGACGTAATTAAATGGAAGCCAATAAGAAGCTCGATCTTGTATTAGAAATTGACAATTACTTGGTCAAATTCTACCGTTTAGCGCCCAAATAAAAGACAAAAATAGTTTTGGAATAGACAATTGATGATGGTAAAAAAAGGGTTGGGGGTATACCACGGAAAACGTGGCTACAAACTATACAGGAAGATCTAACTGATTTTTTATGGGATTAAACAAAAATGATGGCAAAGTGTTCGAATACATGAAATCACCTTGTTGTTTCACATGGGGTCTTTGCTGTTATTGTTGCACCATGCTTTGTTAAAAGTAAAAGGATTTTATAATATTAATAATAATAATAATAATAATAATAATAATAATAATTATTAATAATAATAATAAAAATAAAAATAAAAATAACAATAATAACAATAATAATAATAATAATATTATTATTAATAATAATAAGAAGATTAATAATAATAATAATATTAATAATAATAATAACAATAAAAATAATAATATTATTATTATTAATAATAATAATAATAATAATAATAATAATAATAATAATAATAATAATAATAATAATAATAACATAGTTTACTTAGTACCGATGAAGTCTGTAACTACATGATGCTAAGAGTGGTATCACTGTCATATAAATCTAAAAGCTGCATAAACAAAAACCGAGAACATTGTTCTATAGCCTGGTAGCAAATAATTACAATTAACTCACTATTCAAATCGGTAATTTCCAATTTTTCATTCAGCCGGTTGTTGATACGCATACACGTTCGGTTGAACATGGAATTGAACTGACTTTGCAGCGAACAATTCAAACTTTCGGCCAAATGCTTTTCATTACAAAATTTGCCAAATTCAAATCCTTTGTTAACTTCAAATTTGTCCAAATAGGCAGTGGTGTTGACATGATGGGGTGCCTTTTTATTAACCAACATACTTTTATCAACCGCTTTCATTTCATCTGGCATTTGACCAGATTGCAAATAATTGTAATTATGATGATTGTTGTTGTTAGTATTGTTGTATTGATGGTGGTGATGATTATGATGATTATTGGAATAGTCGAATTTCATTAATTTATTTGGATGATTTTGGTAATAATCGTCAGTAGACAATTCCTTGAAACAATTTTGCTTAAATACAAGATCGGAATGATGAGCATAGGTATGAAACATGCTGGCTGCATTGGGCTGATAATTGAACGACAGTTGGCTGTTGAAAGTTGTTGGCTGATGTTGCATTTTGACTGGCGATGCATTTTTATGCACAAAAGCGCCCGTCGACGGATACGTTTGGCATTTGGTCGTTTCATCGTCAATCGATTTCAACTGTCTAATTGAATCGCCAATCAGTTTGTCGCGGTGCATTTGTTTGGATCGGTCCAAATCTTGATGATATTGATTATGGTGCTGATGATGATGATGATGATGATGATGGCTGCCGCTTTTGTTAATCGTTTCGTCGTCGGCGGGATGTTCATCGTCGCCATTTTCATCATCATCGTTAACGTCATCATCGTCAAAATCGTCTTCCTCATCGTTGACTTCTTCGCCGCGATGTTTGGGCGTCCACGTCATTTTGTTTTCCTTTTTCAATCGCCGACGGGCATTGGCAAACCACGTAGAAACTTGGGTCAAGGTCATTTTGGTAATAATGGCAAGCATAATTTTTTCGCCTTTGGTAGGATACGGATTTTTGATGTGCTCTTGGAGCCAAGCTTTCAACGTTGTCGTACTTTCTTTTGTCGCATTGCGTCGGCGAGCACCATTCAAGTCGGCATTGGGATTGCTGCATTCACGTAGGCGGTGGGAGAGCAAAACAAACATTATATTTTTTTAATGTTTTTATTTATTTATTTTTACTACTTACATACTACTTACTACTACATTATGGACAAAACCGGACGTGGACCCACATTTAGTAGTCCGATGGTGGAATTCGAACACCGATGCCTACGCAGGTCTAAATTGAGAGTTATAACACTAGGCCAACCCAGCACAGAAAGGGAATAATCGTAGACTTTTCCATTAACAGAAACTACACGTCTAAAAGATCCCGACAAGGAATTGTTTCAGGTGCAATGGCGGGTCTCTACTTTGAGCCAGAGCATTCGTGATTCCGGCGTCAAGTTATATCATATTTTGACTTTTATTGGTGTTTAATAAAACAATTTTATAAATTCTTCAAAATGTTTAATTTCAGTTTTAAAATGCGCAGAAAGCTTGTGCAATTTTTATTACACGTTCATGTTAGTCGGTGTTTTTTAACTTAGAATATTAAAAAAAACCCAAGAAAGCCCAAAGAAAATTTTTAGTTCAACCATACTTCATTGTTGTATTAATAAAAAAAATTTTAAATAAAATAATTTAACGACTTTGACTATGTCGGAGTGGTCTAGTGGTACAGCGCTCGAATTCGGACCCCTGGGTGACCATTAGGGTTCGAATCCCACCACCGGCACCAAAATGTCGGCCCACGTGTTTGGTTTTGCTAAAATATTAACTGCTGAATAATGCGTGTTCCCCGTTAAAACATTCAAAGTAGCAAATATTTTATTTATTTTATTTTTTTATGTTTGCTACTTTGAATGTTTGCACGAGAAACGCATCTTTCAGCAGTGGACAATTAGCGAAGCCAAACGTGGGCCCGCATTATAGTGCCGGTGATGGGATTCGAACCCATGTCCACCGAGGTCCAAATTTGAGCTCTGTACCGCTAGACCACCCCGGCACATATATATATATATAAGTAAAAATATTTAAAAATAAATAAGTATATGACAGTTTACAGCAAAACTTCACCATAGCCGTTCCCAAGTCTGGTTGGGAGAACAACCAAATGGCGACACCATTTCATTTAAGTAGGGCAAAGAAGTAGACGCATAATTTTAATTCGGTAAAATCCAAATAGACTTTCAATCTTTAATATGCACAATCTTTAAAGCCGACACTTTAATGTGCAATCAATTAAGAGTAAACTATTAGTATTGTTAGATTTACTCAGATAATAAATCCATCTGTTTTGTCAACAGAGTTGTACCATTACAAATTATTCCACTTTTCAACCCAACAATTATTATTATTATTATTATTGTTATTACATTCAGTATTTACAAACAAATACTAAATAAAAACAACATTTACCCGTGCTGTTCTGATCGACACGCAAAGCTAGAATTATTCCAACCCAAATGATCCATTCCCTGACCGTCTGACAAATGATGTTGCGGTTGCTGTTGCTGCTGTGGTTGCGGTTGTTGTTGTTGACGGTGATGCTGATGTTGATTCAAGCCGGCATTCGCATTGGGTTCGATTAATTTGTCAAACTGGTAGGAATGTTGAACATTGGGCACAACATTCGATTCAATGGGATTGGAATGCGTCAGAAACGATCCAAACATGTGCGAATGTTCGTTGGCCAGCGGCTGAATAAATGGAAAGTTGAGTGGAAAACACGATGGCGCCTGCGATGGTGGCTTGAAGCTCGATTCTTTCGATTGAATTAAATCAAACGATGATGGTGGTAGTTGTTGTTCTTGAGTTGAGTTCTTTTCAATTGGATAATTCGAATTGAACGAAAGTGGAGGAAAGTGCAATTCACTTGTCAAAGAATTCATTCCAAATGAATAGACGGGGTTGACGGTTTGTGGTGATAATGACGATGATGATGATGATGATGATGACGATGATATTGGCGGGGTTGACGAAGTGACAGGAAATCCATTATTGATCGACTGGGTTAACATGGAATTGAGCAAGTGGGGATATACATTAGTATTATCCTCATGTTGTTGTACTATAGGTTGTAGCGTTTTGCTGTTGGCATTCAAGGTCATGCCTAGTCTCGATTTTTCCAAGTCAACAGATGCAACGTCGTCTAAATACGAGGCACATTTGGTCGTGTTGTCTATGACGTTGTTGTCGTGGGATTGAGGCAAGGTGTTCGAAATAAAAGCCACATTGTGATTCGAATGAATGTCGGCTGGCAATTTGTTGGGATGGGATGGCGTCAGAAGGAGTGTTGGGACGCACAAACCGCTACTCGAATGACTGGTCGAACTGGTTGTGCTGCATTCGCTTGGATTCCGTTGCCGATTGAAATTGGCGGCGTTGATTGTCGATTCGTCGTCGAGTGTTGTTTTTGAATTGTTGGCGGTTGTCACGATAGGAACGGCAGCGGCGGCGGGGGCGGTGGTGGTGGTTAGCATCCAATTTGACTGGAGCATCGGGTCGAATATGGGCGATTGGTCGTATGTTGACGAATCGAAAATAAATTTAGGCGACTTGTACAAGTCGGCAATGAAGTCGATTTTCTGTTGAATTGGCAATGGAGAATGTTATTTATTATTATTATTATTATTATTATTATTATTATTATTATTAGTAGTAGTAGTAGTAGTAGTAGTAGTAGTAGTAGTAGTAGTAGTAGTAGTAGTAGTAGTAGTAGTAGTAGTAGTAGTAGTAGTAGTAGTATTATGTTTATTATTATTGTTATTATTATTATTATGTTTATTATTATGTTTATTATTATTATTATTATTATTATTATTATTATTGTTATTATTATTATTATTATTATTATTATTATTATTATTATTATTATTATTATTATTATTATGTTTATTATTATTGTTATTATTATTATGTTTATTATTATTGTTATTATTATTATGTTTATTATTATTGTTATTATTATTATTATTATTATTATTATTATTATTATTATTATTATTTATTATTATTATTATTATTATTATTATTATTATTATTATTATTATTATTATTATGTATTATTATTATTATTATTATGTTATTATTATTGTTATTATTATTATGTTTATTATTATTACTATTATTGTTATTGTTATTATTATTATTATTATTACTGTTATTATTATTAGAAAAACATTTTTGCTTTAAAATGAGCATGGAGAAACAGGATAACGGTAACAGTAAAAACAAAATCCCATAATGCAAAAAGTATATATGGGGCAACAAAATAATTCCAGGTGTTCAAACATTTTGCTAATATGTTTGTTTGATCTTCTCCCTCCCCATAAGACATTCATTTTAATTGCACTTTCCCAAATGGTTTTTAGTAAAACTTTATGTAGTCTGCCCCCAACCTTTCTTTTGCCGGTAAACGTAAAATTTGACTAAGTAATTTATTTCGTCTAATACAAGATTGAACTTTCTTCCGGCTTTTACTCAGTCCTGTCATTTGAATTGTGCGACAACTTCTCTGTCGTAGTGTGGCAGCGATGCCGATTTTCTTACCAAAACCAAGTGGCTAACCTTGTGTTTAAACCTTTCCCGTTTATTCAAACTTTTCTTCTAGGCGGAGTTAATTGGGATTGGTGACGGACGGAAATGCAAGGCTTAAAATAATGTGCAATCAATGACATGAGTGACATTTTGCAAGATGGATTTTAAAAAAAAATTATGTTTAATTTTAGATTTTACAATTTATGTATTTTTATGTAGTGTAAAAAAGAATATTTTTTTAAATACTTCTTGCACATGTCAGTAATAATTTTTTTCTTGACATACGTTTCAATCTACTAACATTTTGATGTCATTATACAAGCTTGTGTTCCAAAAGATGGTAGGGTTAAAAGATTTTCAATTTTAACAGAGATGGACAAATACATTGGTTAAAACAAATTACTTGCAATGCAAAATGCGAACAAATGGACTAAATGTACTTTTACTTTCATTTCTACAAGTTGACAATTTGTTTTAAATAATAAATCTATTTTTATACACGTATTTCAATTGCTACAATTATTTCCTGTATTAAGTTGTAAAATTTAGTTTGATATTTCGCATAATTAGAAGTGAACCGTCATAGCCGTCATAATAATAATAATAAAAATAATAATAATAATAATATTAATAATAATAATAATAATAGTAATAATAATAGTAACAATAATAATAATAATAAAAAAAGTAATAATAATAATAATAATATTAGTAACCATAATAATAATAATAATAATAATAATAATAATAATAATAATAATAATAATAATAATAATAATAATAATAATAATAATAATAATAATAATAATAATAATAATAGTAATAATAGTTATATTAATAATAATAGTAATAAAATTAGTAACAATAATAATAATAATAATAATAATAATAATAATAATAATAATAATAATAATAATAATAATAATAATAATAATAATAATAATAATAATAATAATAATAATAATAATAATAATAATAATAATGGTATTCCGCATAGAGGTGGATTAGAAATAAACCGTATAGCCGTCATAATAATAATAGTAATAACAATAGGAATATTTTGTTTTGTATCGTTAATTATTACAAAATTAAGTAACGTTTTCAAAAAAAATGAAAGAGTAATCGTTGATTTTTTTTAGTTAATATACAATGTAGAGAGTTAAGTCACAAAATACAAATGCTTTTTTTTAATTAATAGTTAAATAATATAAATAAAAATTTTAAGTTTTATGTTAGGAATATTATTATCCAACTCAGCATGAATACAATTACAGTATGTTATGTCAACATTATGATTCATATTTTTTGTAATCTTGAAGAAAAATGAACACCATAAACAACTCTACAGTGCATTATATATATATATATATATATATATATATGATATATATATATATATATATATATATATATATATATATATATATATATATATATATATATATATATATATATATATATATATATATATATATATATATGACTTTTAAACAGTTTTTAAGCTTTCAAAGAAGTCATTTGTATTTTTATACTTAATTGGGGTTTTTTTTCAAATTGATATTAACTTGCATTTGTCTAATTGCATTACATTAATTACAATGCAAGCATGTTTCTAAACATTGTTTTAATATTGCTTTTACATAAATAATTATTAATTTTAAATTAAAGTATTATTTATTTATTGACTTATTTATTTTTACTACTTTGAATGTTTGATGTAAAACACATCTTTCAGCAGTGGACATTTTAATAAAGCCAAACGTGGGCCCGCATTTAGTGTGCCGTTGGTGGTGAAATTCAAACCCCGATGCCCACCGATGTCCAATTCGAGCACTGTACCGCTAGACCACCCCGGCATTAGAAAGTGTGAACTACGAGATAGATTTTAGATGTATCAAGCTGATAAAAAAGAAATAAGTTAGTTTAATACCAATTTTTCCACAAGTTTGGAGTGGTTTAACGGTACAGCGATCGACGTGGACCTGAGTAGGCATCGGTGTTCGAATTCCACTACTGGCCCACGTTTGGCATCGCGAAACTGTCCACTGCTGAAAGATGTTTCTAGTAAAACACTCAAACTAGTAAAAAAATTTTAATGTTTACATTTTCTAAAACAATTCCTGCAGTCAACGTAAATATTGAATTTAGCATTTTTGGGTGTTGCATAATTCAAAATAATAGAACAATAATATATAATGTTATCAATATATAAATATATATATATATATATATATTACTAGTTATTAAAAAACTATGATAAATATGAACTGGTTAGCAACGTGACAACATATAATATCAACTGTCGGAAAAAATTGTACTATACACTACTAACTCCTCCTAGTTTGGATTAGAAATGATTCAATCTAGCCAGTCCCAAGCCTGGATAAAGGAGGAGGGTTTGAGCGAGCAAGGTTAGCAACCTGTCTTCTGTAAAAAAATTACACTGCTACGGAAACAATACAAGAAGACCCCATTCCGGCAAACAACGGCAAACAAGTGATCGCACGTATCTGGATAACAGAGCTACACAGATGACAGAGTTGACTGAAAGCCAAAAGGAAGCTCAATTTTCGATTTGCAGAATTTTCAATGCCAACAAGACTTTATTGTTGTTGTTGTTTTGCTATAATTGTTGTCTTATTGCCCCCCATGCTTATTTTTAAAGCAAAAGGATTTTGTACAATACAATAATAATAATAATAATAATACACTACTACAAAATACTGTTTTTTTATTGTGCTGTCAGTTAGATTGTACAAAAAGTTTTTTTTGTGTAATTTTGTTTTTAGACCAAAATATAAATTTTAACCATTTAAAAAAATTTTTTAATATGTTGAAAAAAAGTACACCTATTCCTTCTTTTATGAAGGATTACTGTTTCTAGTCAGCTTTATTTCCATTTAATCTTGCAGTAAACCGATGTAAAGCATTACGATGATTGAAACGTTTCGGTGTTGGTTTATTTACTACCAGATGCTTTTCGTGCCAAAAATCGTATTTTTTTATCCAGATTTGGGAACTGGCTAGATTGGTTTATTTCCAATCCCTTTTAGGCTGAGTTATTCATGTTAATACTGTGAGATGGCAATTTGGGGAGAAAAATAGTCAATTTTATTTAGTCCCCTATAATGCTTAGACTGAATGTTTTGGGGATAAACAATATGTACCTAATTCAATTTAGAGTTAATAATATTAATGTAATATAAAGAGAATAGTTATTCTTATATGCATATATTGCATTCCACCTTAAAAAACATCCTCACACATAAAAATAAAGAAACTACTGTTTAAAGTATTTAACATAGGTAGTTTATACCTCATTATTATTGTTATTTTTATTATTATTATTATTATTTCAAAACCCTTTTGCTTTAAAATAATCATGGGGCAACAAGATAACAGTAACAGCGAAAAACAACACCAAAGTTCCATAATTTAAAAAGAACTTATGGGACAACCAAATGATACCATGTGTTTGAACCTTTTTTTGATCGATCCCATTAAACATTCATTTTAATTAAATCTTTTCCAAGTGGTTCTTAGTCAACTTTTATGTAGTCTAGCTTAACCTTTCTTTTGCCATCATCAGTCGTTTATTCCAAAACCGCTCTAGCTGATTTTTCGGGCGCTAAACGTAAAATTGTTGACCAGGTAATTATTTTTGTCTAATGACTCTTTGTTTGCATTTGTTTGTCCTACTGGCATCCTTTTATTATTTCGGTAATTATGCACTTTTTTTACGGAAGCCAAGTTGCTAACCTTGCATTCAAACCCTCCCCTGTTATATGAACAAGATCGGTTTCAATCTATAGCATGTTAACCAGGCATACATTTTTTGCTACTCGTGCAAAGTGAAAAGTGTATCAGTTGACTGTTAGTATCTAAAATATTATTAATATTTTAATTTTCTGTTCTATTTGTTATAGAACTAATTGCCCAAAACCCAAAACAATAGTTCAACTTATTGTTAGAAAAAAAACCAACTTTACTTTTTCTTCGTTTAACTTTAGTCATTGAAAAGATGAAACACTATTTGCTCTATTTCTTACTAATAAATAACTAACTACATTCTTGTAAATTGTATCTTACAATTTAAAAAATTGTTATAATAAACGGAAAAAAAACATTATTGCATTTTAAATAACAAAAGTTCACTATTTTGTCCCTTTTTACATGTTAAAATGTAAGATTATATTAATAATTGTTATTTATTTATTCTAAAATAGGAGTTTTGCTTTGAGTAATGAAATGTTTTTTTTTTAATGTAACATTTTATAACAAAGCTTGCTAAAAAATACTATACTATGAGGTAATAATTGAACGCTTGAATTGTGTTTAATTAAAATAAATTTTATTATTAAACAATTTCTGGAAAGAAAAAATCATTACGGATATTAATCAAAAATTACTTATAAATTACATGTAACAATTACCTTTATATAGGTATTAATCCTGAAATATGAAATATAACATTTTAAATAATTCCAAATAAATATGTTATTAAGAGATTTTATTTAATTTAGAATCGTCAGATTTACTTGAATAATAAATCCACTTGGTTTTTAAGTCAACCAGGAGTACTGCACAGCTGTTTTATCCTTATGTTTGGAAGCATTAACAACGCACAACCTTTTCAAGTTTTACACACACACACACACATGCTGTCAAACCAATGCCTTTAACTACGGAGCTACGGGTGGTTGAACTTAACCCTGTAAATTTATTATTTTTAGTGAATCAGATTAATTAAATTATATAATTATTAAATAATTTCGCCTAGTTTGAATCAGAAATGATTCAATAAAGGAGGAGGGTTTGAGCGCGCAAGGTTAGCAACCTGGCCTCTGTAAAAAAGTTCTACGGAAATTTATACGGAAACAATACAAGAGGACGTCATTCCAGTAAACAACGGCAAACAAGTGATCACATGTATCTGAATGACAGAGTTACATAGATGAAGGGGTTGAGTAAAAGCCGAAAGGAAGCTCAATCTTTGATAATAATAATAATAATAATAATAATAATAATAATAATAATAACAATTTATTAAATTTTTTATTCCTAATATTTACTTTAGAAAACCATCCAGAATTATTAATTAATTTAAATATAATATTATCTGCATTGCAATAAAAGAATTTCTGCGAAAGTTGTAACTGGACAATTAAATATTTGTACTTTGAAAAGTTGTTCAGCCAATTCAGTACAACCGTATACGAATTGAAGTATTATTTATTATGCACCCAAAAATATGCATATTTACATAACACAATAAATAAAAAATAATTATAAGATACTACTGGTTTTGCCTAGTTTTCATTTACAAACCAAATAAATAATCTATGGAAAACTCAAGCAAACTGAGTACATTTTATGAAATGACCATTTAAAGTAAATAATTTTTAGTTAATTGGATTAAAAACCAGATTCATAATTACAGCCATTTCAAAAATTAACGCAAAAAATTACAAATGTATTAAATCTAAATTAATTTGTTATGTCCAATTGTTTTTTTTTTGTAAAAATAAATATTGAGAATTAAAAATAATGTCAAGTACTTAATAGTTTATTTCTATATACTTTCTAATATCTTTAATCATTTGGTAACTAAAAAAATTGCATGTAATCCGTATTTTTGTTAATAGTTATCTTTATAAATCATGTTAATCATTTTACTCCATTTTCGATTTTGCACCAGTTGATATTTTATACAATTTTTTATTACTTATAATATATATGTATATATAATTTTAGTTTTTTTCAATTATTATACAGTATTGTATATTTTATAATCGAAGTGACGTTTCTCTTGTGTGCTATGTAGTTGCTAGAGAGGTTTTAGTTAAATAATTACTTTTTACGGTAATTGTTGTAAGAGTTGTAGGTTGACAAAAAATCTAATAGAACTACAGTTTACATTATTTATTGTTATTAAAAAAAAACCTTTTCTCTCTAGAGACTATGGAACAACGTTCTACATAATTTACGACTTTAAAAATTGTGCGTATCAAAGATTGAAATGATATTTGAATTTCACCAAATTCCGTCAACGCAATTAAGCTGCTTTTCCTCTTTTGTTGAAATAAAGTAACTTAACCGTCCCCAACCCCGGTTGATAAAGGAAGAGGTGTTTGAACGCAAGATTGGCAACAAAAAAACATACTGCTAAAAAAGTAGCATTCAACTATAGCATCGTGATTCCAATCACATGGTTTAGTAAAATCCTAATAAAAATTCAATTTTTTTACAAATTTTTATTTTTTACGGAAAACATTTTAGCAAAGCCGAATGACGGCCCACATTTAGTGCTAATGCCGCCATCGAAATGAGCATTTTACCGCTAGGCCGTCCTGGCACATATACAGAACAATCATGCCTTACCCCATTATGTTAAAAAAGGGAATTTAAGCAGAAAATTATTATTATTATTATTATTACTAATAATTATGAATTAATTTTAATTAAACGTATATCTACACTTTAATCACAATCAAAATGTATATATTTCGATTTATTTTACATAGGCAGAATCGATAGAAATCTTTTTTTTAAAGGGGGGGTATAAAATTCTTACATTAAGCCGTTTTTTATTAGAAAAGCTGAAAACCTTTTTATCAAAAATATTCATTGTACTTAATTAAAAAAGTGGCATGTCAAAAACTACTTTGTAATTTTTGGCCATATATATATACGTACACTTTAATGACTCACAAATGACCACTGGTTGTGACATTAAAATTCTTTAAGTATATATGTTTAAAAAAAAACAAATTAAGTCAATAAACTACAGAATTCAGGAAATGCATTTTACATTTCCCCCACCCGTTAATAATATCCCAAAAATAATTTTAAATAACTAATTTTATTTTGTTTTTTCTTCAAGAAACAAAAATGCTATAAACAAATACCGCTTTAATTAATTGTAATAAAAATAATAATAACAAAAGCATATTTTAAAAGATGAAAATTGGCAACATCTATGTAATTACAACAACCATTTTTGTTTAATTGAAAATACAAAAGCAAATGGAAACCTTTCTTTACAAAGTTGATAATTAGACAAAACTGGGTTGACGTTTTTCAAATTTAAAAATGCTAAAATTTTAATTCATTTTTGTTTTTCAATTATTTTCAGTTAGTCAAAAATTGCATTTTGTATCCAACCAACACTAATATAAATAGAATATTGGACATTATATTTTTCTATTTTAACAATTTAGTTAAAAATAACAATTGCAAATTGCTTCTATGTAGTGGAATGTTGCACTTCATATCTATTTTTACAACAAAGTTGTACACTCAAAAAGTAAACCATTACACACCTACTTGGATGTACATTTTATTCATCTACTTGACTCTAGGTATTCTACTTAACTGTCTAGCTTGCAGTTGAAATCATGTTTTGAGTCTAACTTTTGTTAGCCTATCTAATTGATTGGAATATTCATCGAATTCAAATACATCAATTGCCTTGAATAATTGGAAAAATTATTGTTACTTTATCTCGTCATAGACTCAATACTCGAGTTCAAAAATTGGTAAAATGTCCAATTTGGAACTGAGCGGATACCGTTTAAATATCCCGAAATATCCTGTTTTGTCAAAAATAGTTCTTGCAAAAGTAGTACAAAGCCAAAAAAAACATGAATCACTTTGCTGTAGAAAAATAAAAAAGACAATTTTATTACAATTTTGACATAACTGAATTGGACACCCGCGGTGTCTATTTTTTAGGGTTTTTTTAGGTTTTTCAAAAATTGAAAAAAAAACCAATTTCAAGTGAAGAATGTACAATTTGAGGATCGGACTTGTAATTTTTAAGTTATTTGAACTTAATAAAAATTTATTAATAAAGCAACATTTTTAATAGTGTCAACTTAATACAAATATAATTAAATAGGGGGAAAAAATATATCTACATAATCAACACGTATATTATTTGCTTCATTTACGTTCGGCTTCGCTAAAATGCCCACTGCTAAAAGATGTTTCTAGTAAAACATAAAATATAAATAAATATAAATATAATTATTCTGTGTCCTTTATAGATTTTTTTAAGACGTGCACTTAAATGTAATAGAAAAACGTGTTGGCACTATTTATTTTTACCTATAGTATATTATTAAAAACATTACAAACATATTGCAACTGTAGACTATTCCAATTTCGATCGAGAGGACACCGATCATGCCACAAATTATGGCAAATAAAGGGAAAGATGCTTTCGATAACAAAGTTAAGACCCGATTTTCAATATGTTGAGACCTCAATGCCAGAAGTTTAATGAACAAACGCGCCAAACGGTTTGGTTACCAATGGGTGGTCTAGCGGTACAGTGCTTGAATTTGGACCTCGGTGGACATGGGTTCGAATCCCATCGCCGGCACTAAAATGCGGGCCTACGTTTGGCTTCGCTAATTGTCCACTGCTGAAAGATGTTTCTCGTAAAACATTCAAAGTAGCAAACATAAAATAAAATAATAATAATAATAATAATAATAAAATTGTGTCTGATTAATTATTTTTTAAATACTCAAAATTAAACTTTGTGTATGTTTGTAAGTTGTACCAACTTATCTGTGTTATCTGTGTCCCCCTTTTTTGTCTATATATACTAAAATGTTATATGTTTGTAACTGACGAGAATATACGAAATGAATTCATTTCACAGATTACGTCTTCTTATATTTTTATTTGGAATTGTAAAAAGAACTCAATGCTTAAAATTTTACCAGTTTTCGTAATTCTTTGCAGTTTTTAAATTGTTCTTATTCAATATTAAAATAATGCTTAAGGTTTTATTAATATTTTAATTATTTTTCATTTCATGTACGTTGTTACATTTCAAAACATTTTTTTTAATTTTACGATAAAGGTGTGTATTTACTGCAAGTTTAAAGTAAACAATTCTAACTTTGTCCAAAAAATGAACCAATCCAGTCGGTTCAAGAAGGATGATTTGCGGTAGGAAGGACACCGGGCAGTAACAATTCACACCAAACCATTTTAGTATTCATAATACTTCAAAATGATTTAATACACAACCTAATGAAAAACTGCTATAAAAGATGAATAAGCTTTGGTAAAAAAAAAGCAGAGTGCAATATGCCTTGTTCAAATTCAATCTATTGACATTAAAAGCCTTTCTTTATATTCAATAACTCCGCCTAGTTTGGATCAGAAATGATTCAATCTAGCCAGTCCCAAGTCTGGAGAAAAAAGGAGGGTTTGAGTGCGCAAGGTTAGCAACCTGTAACAAATGTATACTGCTACGGAAACAATACAAAAGGACGCCATTCCGGCAAACAAGTGATCGCACTTAGCTGGATGACAAAGTTACACAGATGATAGGGTTGAGTAAAAGCCGAAAGCAAGATCAATGTTTCATTTGCCAACGAGACTTTGTTGTCTTATTGCTCCATGTTTATTTCTAAAGCAAAAGGGTTTTGTATAATATAATATATTACGTTCAATTAATGTATTCTAATAGTATTTTACTTCTCTATTGCATTTCTAAATAGATTTATTCAAATGTTAGGCCAAAATGATCGATTTCTTTTAAATGTCAATAACTCCATTAATTGTTAACAATGTGAATAGTCCAATTCAATTCCGGTTAACAAAAGATAAAGCCACATAAAGTTATAATATATATACATACATATATATATATATATATATATATATATATATATACATATTTGTGATTAGAGATAGATGTATATCAGGAAAATTTTAAAATAAAAGCAAACAAACAATGGAAATAAAGTTGATTTATTTAATAAATTGTAAACTTGTGTCTCAAGATTGAATTCGTGCATTTTCAACAACAAGAACGAAAAAGAAAACAACAATGGTATTGCATTTGAAATTAAGTGCTACAAGCGTTTCTTGTTTTTTGCATTAATGGTTGTCAATAATAAATTGACACTTTTGTTTTTAGAAATGTTATATTAGTATTGTCAGATTTACTTGAATAATAAATTTACTAGGTTTTCAAGTCAATTAGGAGCACTGTACAGCTGTTTTATCGTTATTTGGAATCATCAGCAGCGCATACCTTTCAAGTTTTACACACACACACACACACATGAACTTGAACCCACGCCCTATCTGGTGTCAGGCCAGCGCTTTAAACCACCGAGCTACGGGTGGATGACCTTCGACCCGTAAATTTACTATTTATAGTGAATTTGATCAATTCTAATTGCCCAATGTCCTCAAATGCTGCTACGTTACTACCGGTTTAGCAAGTGAGAGAACCTTTTCACTAGGACTTTACCATATAGGTCCTTACATACTGCCAGGTTTAATAGCCTATATAGTACGGTTTGGTTATATTTGGGTTTTTATTGAACTATTTATTTAGTAATAATTTCAAATTGTCGAATAGAACAAAAAAAGGCTATTTTTAATAGTTCACATGTGGAGAGTTATAAAAATATAATATAAAAAAACAATTTTTTATTAAAAATTAAGTTTGGGTTCGTTTGTTACGTGTTAAAACAAATTATATTTACTACGAACTGACTACTTTCAAGTCAATGCTTTCTTGGAAATAAATGTAAATAAATTTTTATTATTTTTTTGTATACTACTTATAAACGCTGTTTCAAGTTATCGTTTGAACGGAATACACTAAACAAAATAAACGCCGGCTTATTCAATATTTTCCAAAATACTTAAAGCATTTCTATAAAAAAATAATATATTGGAATTAAAAAATTGTTTTTTCCTTTTAATCTTATCTTAATTTTATTTTATTATGTTTTAATTAAATTTTCTATATTATATATCGTTCAATGAGAATAATACCAAACATTTCAAACACATTACAACAACAATCGCCTTTACATGATTAACTGTAAAAAATTATAAGACTGGTGGGATATATAAAAGAATACGAAAATTCAACTAAGAAATATCCAAGTTTACAGATGACCACAGCAAACAAAAATTAGCCACTGATTTTAGCTTATAATAATTAAAATAATTTTACCAATCATTCAAAATAAACTCACAATATATCTCCATCTATCTATATATATATATATATATATATATATATCGTTAAAAGACGCTGTTTGGTGATTATATGTAATTTTTTTACAAACACTAACTAACATTTTTAAAAATCTTATTTTAATTATTTATGTAGTATGACTAATAATTTTTTGACATTTTACACATTTCTTTTTAATTATTTTTTTTCCTTATTTCCTTTAAAATATTTCAAATAATAAAATTGTCAAAAATTGAAAGTTTTTTTCTGCATTTTCACAATTTGTGGTCTCATTAATGCCCAAGACCAAAATTAGAAAAGTATTTTTTTGGTTAAATTATAGAAATTTGAAGTCGCCCAGATCATATTGTTATCACAAAAAAATTTAGTACAACACTTTTTCAGTAATAATATTTTTTAGTTTAATTTTTTTTTCAAATTTATGTAAACGTTATAGAATTGTTAGAAGGCAGATAAAATTGAAATATGGTAGGAAAAACAAAGTCATAATTGTACAAGCTATGTTGTATGAAACGGTTAAAAAGTAATTTCAAACATTTGGACATTTAGGGCAGTTGGTGACGGCGCTGTTGTTGATTATTTTAAAGATTTTTTCGCTTAACAAGAGTATGGGGCAACAAGATGGTTATGTACAATCGTACATGACATTGTCGGCTTTGGAAATTGTGCATGTCAACAATTGACATTCGATTCGAAATTTGCCAAAACCCCATCATTGCTGCTTCGCCTACTTTGTTGCTCTTTAATACAATGGTGTTGACGTGTTACTTTTTTGACTAATATTGATTGTTTTACAGAGACCAGATTGCTAACTCTGGCAGCCTTGTGCCGATAGCATAACGCAAATCAATATTTTTTGGAGCTAAAAATCTACTTATTTGGTCATTAAACGGTATGTAGGCCGAGCTGTAAATCGTAGACAGGCCGGCTGAGAAAGGCAAATGCTTTGAGTTCAAAAGTAGCAACCTGGCTTCTGTAAAAACAATCAATATTGCCAAGGAAAGAACAACAAAAAAACATCATTTCAAAGAGAAAAAAGCATGATGGCGTTTGTTAAAAGCTGAATAAAAGATAAATCTTTGAAATGTACAACCTTTGAAGCCGAAAGTGCAGAGTAGAATTAAATAAAACAATCTTGTTGCTTCATGCTTTTTAGAACAAAAGGGTTTCGAAATAATAATTTAAAAAATAATAACAATAGTAATAATAATAAAATTAACAGTAATAATAATAATGATAATAATAATAATAATAATAATAATAATAATAATAATAATAATAATAATAATAATAATAATAATAATAATAATAATAATAATAATAATAATAATAATAATAATAATAATAATAATAATAATAATAATAATAATAATAATAATAATAATAATAATAATAATAATAATAATAATAATAATAATAATAATAATAATAATAATAATAATAATAATAATAATAATAATAATAATAATAATAATAATAATAATAATAATAATAATAATAATAATAATAATAATAATAATAATAATAATAATAATAATAATAATAATAATAATAATAATAATAATAATAATAATAATAATAATAATAATAATAATAATAATAATAATAATGATAATAATAATAATAATAAATTATTGTTGCATTAATCTAAAATAGTCTGGTAATAATAAATCCTTTAACAATTAACTAAATGCAATGAAACATTTATGTAATTTTGGATTTTAACTCAATTTTAAACTTTATTATATTTTATTATTATTATTATTATTATTTTTCAACAAAAGAATAAAAATTACACTAACGGTCAAATTGTTGATTAAAATATTTTTTCTTACAAATAACACAGTTCAATATAATAGTCGAGTACTGAACAACAGACAATTATTTCTAATCTGCAAAGTTTTGAATAATTCCTTTTATACCGACGCCTATATACTTAACATTGTCCCCTAGTGTTTCTCCAAGACAATAATGCATTTGTAGATTACTAGCCGTACCTTAAACGAGTTATATCAATATGCCAAAAATGTACTTTGCATTAAAACCGCAATAATTATCCCGTTTTTGCGTTTAATAATACTACCAATTTAATCGTATGTCAAGTACAAAATTAAATAAGTCAATATTAATAATGTCAGTTATAAAAATGTCAAACAAAATTACCAACATTATTGTAACTAACTATTTTTTTTTATTTTTTTTTTAATTAATCATTATTTTTGCTACTTGTGAATGTTTTACATGGAAAACGCGCACGCCTTTCAGCAGTGGGGACATTTTAGCCAAGCGAAACGCGTGCGATCGCATTTAGTGGGCCGGTGGTAATGGAATTCGTACCCCGATGCCCACCGAGGTCCGAATTCGAGCGCTCTACCGTTAGACCACCACGGACTTATTCATTTAACAATTGGTTATCTTTACTGACAAATAGCCGTCATGTTCAATTTGTCACTGTTCGGTTCGGCTAAAGACATATGTAAAACATTTACACAATAGTTGAATGCTATTCTTATAAAATGGATTCGGTATTTTTTACAAGATAAAACAATGAAATATAAAGAATGTTTCACTTTCCAAAGTAATCTCTCTACTAGTACTTTAACCATCAATATTATTATTATTATTATTATTATTATTATTATTATTATTATTATTATTATTATTATTATTATTATTATTATTATTATTATTATTATTATTATTACTATTACTATTACTACTAATATTATTATCATTATTATCATTATTATTAATATTATTATTGTTATTACTATTACTACTACTATTATTATCATTATTAATATTATTATTATTATTACTATTACTATTATTATTACTATTACTATTACTATTACTATTACTATTACTATTACTATTACTATTACTATTACTATTACTATTACTATTACTATTACTATTACTATTACTATTACTATTACTATTACTATTACTATTACTATTACTATTACTATTACTATTACTATTACTATTACTATTACTATTACTAATAATAATACTATTACTATTACTATTACTTACTATTACTATTACTATTACTATTACTATTACTATTACTATTACTATTACTATTACTATTACTATTACTATTACTATTACTATTACTATTACTATTACTATTACTATTACTATTACTATTACTATTACTATTACTATTACTATTACTATTACTATTACTATTACTATTACTATTACTATTACTATTACTATTACTATTACTATTACTATTACTATTACTATTACTATTACTATTACTATTACTATTACTATTACTATTACTATTACTATTACTATTACTATTACTATTACTATTACTATTACTATTACTATTACTATTACTACTGAACACGTAAAAGTTTTTTAATAAATTATTTAAATATTGTCCAAACATAGCATGTCTTGTCATTACTATCATATTTAATTATGAAAAATGCCTATTTCCTCTACGTAATTTTACATGGAACCAATCTGAAGCATCATGACTATTAAATAGGTTTGGTGTGGGTTTTTTTAATGCTAAAAGCCCTTCCTGCCGAGATCTAGGCTGTATGTATACCAACAATTAAGTTAATTAACGTTAATTTTGTTAAATCTAACAATTAAAAATCATTCAAAGTAATTGTTTGCTTATTACTTTACACTTTAAAATATGCAGTAAGGTAAAAAAAAATCCTACTCTTAGAAACAAGATAATTTAAATCCTAAAATTCATTTATTATCATAATCACTTGCTAATTATTGTATCAAAAACACATCATCTTAACATAATCAAAAACTTAATTCAATAAATAAAATGAAACATATGAATGATCAATACACAAAAGAAAACTAATACAATACACACACACACATGTAATATAAATGGATTAAAATTACCTTATTCGGTTCAATCGAATTGGATATATCAGTAGTATCGGGATGTGTCGATTCATTTAAACTTGGCATACGATCGGAAGTCACATTGAAGTCATAATTAGGAGTCCAATTTTTTAATGTTGACATTTCACTTTTGGAAGAAATGATCAAATTATTTTGGAATCATACAATAAAAAATGCAATGTTTGTAACAATATATTTTTTTTTCCCTATAACTCCGTTTTTTGTCCAATACAGTGTAAATTGTTGAAACCGAACTGATGTTAAATGGTGTTATTATTATTATTATTATTATTGTTACTAGATTGTTATACTAGATAATAACGCACATCAAACAGCTATTTTCAAAATTTGTCTGTATGCGCGCATCAAATGTCCATAGACAAGGCAGAGCTTGCTTGGAATAATTCAAAAATTTCTCTAACCTACTTTCACTCTAGGGCGCATGCACACATACACACCGCACAAATAGATACATACACATCTGGAAGAACAACAAAACAATAGCAGTAATAATAATAATAATGATAATAATAATAACAATAATAAACGAGGAGAAAAATGATAACAACTAAAAAACAAAACAAACATGTGGCTTTTAAAACACGAACGAATTTTTGAAGAAAATGGAAAAGAAAAGAAGGCATGAAGGAAATATGTCTGTGTATTCATAATTCAACACACACATACACATATATAAATTGACATACATGCATACAATAAGAGATGACCCAATATAAACAAATTATAATAAATGAGCTTTTTGTTTTTGGTAAAGAGGAAAAACGGAATGAGGGGGCAGAGGAGTTTCTGAGACACATGTGTGTGTGTGTGTATGTGTTTAAATCGAGTTAGATTACTATTTCGAATATGCATTTATATGTGTTTTCGTGTGCCAATTCGAAACACACACACACAATTATGACGATGAAACTAAGATTTGATTGGTTCGCATACGGTTTTGTTTTAAAAATGAAAACAAACCAATTATTATTAGTAGGAGAGGGGTTAGAAACGAACAATTCTAACAAGAATGCTATAAAACACATTTGACAATGGTTGTTGAAAAGTTTGTTTTTTTTATTCATTTTGTGGTATTAAAAAAACAATTGTATTGCACATTTCGTTACATAAGGATGAAAAAGTAATTTTATTTTATTGTTACCGCTTGAATGTTTGAGGTGGAACCTTGTTTAGCAGAAAGACATTGAGTAAAGCCAAACGAGGCCCGCATTCAGTTAATTTTATTATTATTATTATTATTATTATTATTATTATTAGTTGAGTACTTCAGTAGAAGTAGATTCGGTATCGTGGAATACAAAAAATTGCACTTTGACATACTCAAAAATATCAGAATTAATAATAATAATAATAATAATAATAATAATAATATTAATAATAATATTAATAATAATAATGATAATAATACTAGTAATAATTATTATCATAATGATGTTCTTAATCTATCCAAATCAGTGTTGTAAAAGGAAGATTGTTAAAACATGCCAGTAATAAATGAACAGTTGTAAAACATTCCATTCTAATAATATGAAAAAATAATTTACAAAATACACTCAAAAGTTAAAAAAGGATGTATCATGAAACTACAAATCGAAAGCATGTTGAAACGAAAGAACACAAGTTAATGGGGTGGGTGGGGGAGAAAAAAAGTGGTTGTTTTGTCCATATTCCTTCAAAGGTCATGTAATATTTGCGAAATTAATTAAATAATTAATTGATTGATGTATTGTTTGGATCATAGTTAGCTTTTATTGCCTTGGCAACTCTTTGATTTTGGTGCAACAGTAACATTGATTTGGCAGTGTTAAATGTTTGAACAGACTATTGACGATCATACAATTATTGATTGTGTTTGTTGATTAAATAGATTAAATAAATTTTTATTTAAAAGAATATTTATAACCAACAACTGATTGCATATGTGTGAATGTTATATGCAATATATATATATATATATATATATACGGATATGATTGTTTATTTCCGATATTTGTTTGTGTAGATAACACATCATGATAATTTGAATACGTTACAAATATATTTGTGATTTTAATGATAAAATTATCATCATCATCATCATTATTGTTATTATTATTATTATTATTATTATTATTATTATTATTATTATTATTATTATTATTATTATTATTATTATTATTATTATTGTTTAAAATTAGTATTGTGTTTACTCAACACAATGACGAAACAAGTGAATAATTGACTGAAGTTTCAATAGACGGTTGACTGACAAATAATTATCAATAGTAACAACATTTTGAATTGAACACGTTGATAAAGTAAGTAGATACGATGTAGGAGGAAATTATTAGCTGAATTGCTTGTGTTGAATAGGGAATGACAAGTATATCGATCGATTGATAGATAGCTGTAAAAATAAACAAATTTAGGCATGGGGGAAAGAGGAATTGTTCCATCCATTGGGAAAATTGGAAATTCTATTCGGAATTTGCCATCATTGGAAAAATGCTGCTGTTAGTTCTTTGTCGTAGTTTAATAATAGTTGATTTTTTTCAAAAACCAGTCTCGTTTCTCGTTTGGACTTGATTTTGGCATTAGTGAATGATGAAGAAATATTCCAAAAGTTTAAACTTCCATTTTGTAAATGTTACAATTTCCAATCAAGAGTGTATTGACACCAATATAACTGTTAATCAATCGATAATTTGACTACTTCACTACATGTGGAACACCAACGTTAAAATATCAAATTATACACATAGTTTCGCATAATTGAAATATGCCATTGTTCATGAGTTTTCAAGGGTTCTTATTAAATTTGTCAGATTCACTTGATGCACTTGATTTCCATTCACCAGGAACACTGTTTAGCTGTTTCGCATCCTTGATTCCAAATGTAGTGCATACATTTTTCAAGTTTTATACACACATGAACTTGGACAAGAACCGACGCTCCATCTGGTGTCAGGCCAGTGCCTTAACCACTGACCTTGGGGTGGTTGAACTTGACCCTGTACATTTATTATTTATAGTGAATCTGATCAATTCTAATTAATTAATTAATTAAATTGCTACTTTATACATAAACTCCATTGAAAAATAATCCTCTTCTAATATAAAAACAAAGCTGATTTTTGTGATGCTAATAATCCTGAGGACTTATCCTCAGTGCTTGTAAGGTTTCAATTTGTTCCTGACTGTTCGTCCTCCATGTGGTGCATCCTGGAGTAGAAACCAACAGGCATGTAGACTAATAACAGCAGGGACCTGGACTTCCGTTTCGGCGAATGGATGCAAGCATACATGCAGGATACCTAAAAGGTATTTTAGGGTATACGTCTACCATATGTAGCCGTTGGGCTAAAAGAGATAACTCTGGCAAAAATAAGACGGCCCCGTCAATTTTCGCAAACATTGGCGACGTCACAAGGATGCCGTCTACCAGCCAAGCAACTTTGTCATTGTTCTACGTTGTGTTACGCTTGTCAACCCATCGAAGTCAATCGTTTGTCATGCCATATAAATATGGAAAATAACGAAGAGGTGACCCCACGTGATCACTAACCAAAAGTGAATGAATGAAGCTAATTATTTGTCCGACTACATACCTTTAAACATGTACTTTGACATACACACCCCACCCCCCATACATACTATTGACACGCAAACCACACCACAGTGCATAACTTTATTAATTCAAATAATGGTAATAATAATAATAATACTAATAATGGAATCCATTTTACCTTTTAATCAATCAAACCTGTACAAATCCGTTTGATTTACGGACAAAAGTATCTTGTCACATTATTTTCTACCAAAAAGAAGCTATTTATAAACAAATTGAATAGTGGAATATGTTTCATATTTTCACATATGGTATTTTGCCATATAAAAGAAGGAAGGATTTATTATTTTACACGAGTTTGCGTGCACTGATGGCATACAGTTGATTGCGTGCCCAACATTGTTATCTTTGTGTCAAATCGCACCCCATATTGAATAATTTAAAACAACACAAGACACAAGAAAGTTGGCGCATTTGTTTGACAAAGTATGCATGCTATTAAATTGTTGACCAGATTAATTATACTAATTATGTAAAAGGTGTGTTTGTTTTGATTGTTTTCCCCACCAAACTAAAAGTAACTAGTAGAAGTCAAATAACTCCGCCTAGTTTGGATTAGAAATAATTCAATCTAGCCAGTCCCGAGCTTGGATAAAGGAGGAGGGTTTGAGCGCAAGGTTGGCAACCTGGCCTCTGTAAAAATTTATACTGCTGCGGAAACAATAAAAGATAACGTCATTCCGGTAAACAACAACGTTTCTGGATGGCAAAGTTACCAGATGACAAGGTTGAGTAAAAGTCGAAAGAAAGCGCAATCTTCGATTTGCAGAATATTTAATGCCAACGAGAGTTTGTTATTGTTGTTGTTGTTTTGCTGTAATTGTTGTCTAATTGCCCCATGCTTATTCTTAAAGCAAAAGGGTTTTTGTATAATATATAATAATAATAGAAGTCAAATTATTACATTGATTTGTCTATGTAAAAATAGAGAAAATAAAACCCCCAAAACTGCATTTAAAATAACGCTTATACTATTATTATTATTATTATTATTAATATTATTATTATTATTATTATTATTATTATTATTATTATTATATTATTATTAATTATTAATTATTATTATTATTATTATTATTATTATTATTATTAATTATTATTATTATTATTATTATTATTATTATTATTATTATTATTATTATTATTATTATTATTATTATTATTATTATTATTATTATTATTATTATTATTATTATTATTATTATTATTATTATTATTATTATTATTATTATTATTATTATTATTATTATTATTATTATTATTATTATTATTATTATTATTATTATTATTATTATTATTATTATTATTATTATTATTATTATTATTATTATTATTATTATTAATGTTATCGTATTTTAGTTTTTATATTTGAAAGATTGTATTTAGTACTAAATTTTTGTTTTTGTCAAAACAAAAAACAGGCATGACTTTCGATTTAGTTAAAATCAAAATTATTTTTTTACTCAATTAAAACATTATGAATAATACAGAGTAAGCAATTGCTAGTTGAAATAAACAAAATACAATAGGGGATATTTTTGTTATATAATTGAACAAGTAAAAAGAGTTATTTTTAATTAAAGTATACAACAAAAACGAAGTTAAAAAAAACATTGAGCATAGAAAGCCAATTAATATCTTATAATTGGAAAAAAATATATTTAAGCACAGCTGCTATCTATCCTAATTAAATCTGAGATCAAAGATTATCATGTTGTTTTTGAATTATTTCTTTAATTGTAGAAAGTAAATTCAAAAATATTTAATTAAACGGGGAAAAATATCTAAAGCAGGTGTTTTGAATCATTGATTGCATGCCTAAAAGAACATTTTGCGTCATTTTTCAATCTCATTAGTTAACTGAAATGCAATCATCAACATCATCATTATTATCATCATTATTATTATTAGTAAGCAGATTATTGAAATTAATTATTTTATCCTCTACTTCGACAGGCGATTTTGGACAGAAGATTAAAATTAGTTATAATGAAGATTAAGATTGTGAAATGAAACTTATTTGTAAGAATTTGTTTAATAAAGATTTATGATTATTTTCATTATATAAAAATGAGTATTTGCAATAGGTAAAATATTTTAATTTATTTTATAAATAATAAAATAATTTATTTTAAAAGTAAAAGGCGAAGTTTAAAAATTAAATTACTCTATTACAATGCACATTTTAGTATAAATAAATGACATGTAGGAGTTTATTATTATTATTATTAGTAGTAGTAGTAGTAGTAGTATTGTTTATTAATGTTGCAGTATTTTAGTTTTTATACTTAAAACATTAAAGTGCGTTTACTACATAGGCAAGTAATGTATTATACGTTCAAAACAATCTATTCTTACAGCTTTATTTGTCTTGTATCAAGGTTTGTTGTTTCTGGTCAGTTTTCTCTATTTGGTTTTGTGTCAAACCATAGAATAGATTTGGCACAGTTTTTTTCTACTGTCGGATACCCTTCCTGCTGTAAATTCTCATTCTTCTATTGAAGTTTGGAACTGACTAGTTCAATTTATTTCTGATTCACCTCTAGGTTGTGCTACAATTAATTTAAAAGTTTTGCAAACATCTGACAAAAATTAAAAACGATATGCAAAAAATGTTAATAATTTAGTTTAAAAGCACATTGAACAACTTTTAAGAATTTTGACCTACACAACTTTTGTGTTGCTATGACAATGATTAATTTTTGCAAAATTTAAATAAATTGTACTCAAAAATTTGAACCGACAATTTTTGTATGTTCGAGTTTGTTGGCAATTTCGAAAATGTAAAGTGTGTGTGTGTGTGTGTGACTTTTTGACCTTTATAACTACTAGCTGGGTCATGCAAAACCAACAAATTGTTTTCAAATTTTTAGTTTGTGATTATTTTGACACTAAACCTTGTATATATAATACTAATACTACTACTACTACTACTAATAACAATAATAATAATGATAATAATAATAATAATAATAATAATAGTAATAATAGTAATAATAATAATAATAATGATAATGATGATAATAGTAATACTATTAATAATAATAGTAATAATAATAATAATAATAATAGTAATAATAGTAATAATAATAATAATGATGATAATGATAATAGTAATACTAGTAATAATAATAGTAATAATAATAATAATAATAATAATAATATGTGGTAATAATAATAATAATAATGATAATGATAATAGTAATACTAGTAATAATAATGATAATAGTAATAATAATAATAATAATAGTAATAATAATAGTAATAATAATAATGATGATAATGATAATAATAATAATAATGATAATGATGATGATAGTAATACTAGTAATAATAATAGTAATAATAATAATAATAATAATAATAATAATAATAATAATAATAATAATAATAATAATAATAATAATAATAATAATAATGATAATAATAATAATAGTAATAATAATAATAATAATAATGATAATGATGATAATAGTAATACTATTATCATCATTATCATTATTATTATTATTATTATTATTATTATTACCTTATTATTACTGTACTATTATCATCATTATCATTATTATTATTATTATCATTATCATCATTATTATTATTATATTATTATTATTATCATTATTATTATTAGTATTAATAATAATAATAATAATAATGATAATGATGATTAATAGTAATACTAGTAATAATAATAGTAATAATAATAATAATAATAATAATAATAATAATAATGATAATAGTAATAATAGTAATAATAATAATAATAATAATAATAATAATGATAATAATAGTAATACTAATAATAATAATAATAATAATAATAATAATAATAGTAATAATAGTAATAATAATAATAATGATAATGATGATAATAGTAATACTAGTAATAATAATAATAATAATAATAATAATAATAATAGTAATAATAATAATGATGATAATGATAATAATACATTTCAGTTTAATTTTGAATAAAATGGAAATGGACGTAGTTGAAACGATAATGATGTTGGCCAATACAATGAGGCTACTGGTAACTGTGGGGAGGTTGTTTAGTGGTATAGCACTAGACTTGAACTTGGGTGGATGTAGGTTTGCCTCCCATCAGTGGTACTACACAATAAATAAATATGGAAAAGTTTGCTTTTCCAGTTTTATTTCCTCAATAGTTTACGGCAAAGTAATTTTTACTAGGTGTGCATTTAGTGGGATTCGAACCCCGTTGATTAGCCAGGTCCAAATCGAGCTCCGTACCGCTAGATAACCCCGGCACATGCCGATGGTAGAAATCGGACCTATGCTCACCGAGGCTTGAGTCGAGCGCCCTACCATTAGATCGCCCAGGTACACGAGGTTAAGGAATTTAATCGCTTTTCTTTCCTAATAGGAGACAAATTCAACAATGTAGCACAAAACTGCCAAAATTGCCAATATATTATTGAATCTCAAAATACAACGCAAGACATTTAATAAAAACAATGCTCTGGTTTATACGTTTAAAACGATCATACTATAGTCAAATAGGTCGCAATGGTTCAATTGTTTCCAGACAAACAAACAAACCTTAATATAATTGCAATTAAATATTAAAAAATATTTTTTGCACTCTCCTTTTTGGCATAAATTAAAACTGTATAATATTATTGGTAGGAAATGTTAGTTTTTATTTAAATATTGTATTAACACTGCTAGATGTAATATCTCAATAATGTGATTTAAGATATAATTATTGTTTTTTATGATTTTAGAAGGACCCCGAAGACAATTCGCATCAACGCAGAAGACACTAAAATGGCTTGGTTATAATTTTGTTTAAATTAATAATTACTATGATTGTAAGGATAATTGCTATGGGATTGGTGCGCGTATATATATAATATTATATTATACTGAACCCTTTTAATTTAAGAATAAGCATGGAGCAATAAGACGACAATTACAGTAAAACAACAGAAACAACAACAATAACAAAGTCTCGTTGGCATTGAGGATTCTGCAAATCGAAGATTGAGCTTCCTTTCGGCTATCACTCAACCTTGTCATCTGGTAACTTTGCTATCCAGCTACGTGCAGTTGTTGCCGGAATGGCGTCATCTTTCATTGTTTCCGCAGCAGTATAAACTTTTACAGAGGCCGCCAACCTTGCGTTCAAACTCTCCTCCTTTATTCAGGCTTGGAACTGGCTAGATTCAATATATATATATATATATATATATATATATAGTTTCGGTTTTGATAATACATATATAGTTTATAAATATGTTATGATTAAGTAACATTCTTTTTTTTCAATTCAAACTATTTTTTAAAACAAAGTTGGTAACATTTAAATGCATGCAAAAGATTGACAATACAGTGTTCAATTAAAATCTAACCAGTTTTGCTACAATATTTTAGTATCGCGATGCTTGAACAACTTTAGTTGGACGAACAAGGAGGGTTTAAATGCAAGAAACAACAAGATGACGGCATTTAATTGAAATATAACACAAACGCAGCATGATTTCTATGACGGGGTTCGGCAAAATCCGAATAAAATGTCCAATTTTCTGACGTGCACGATTTTTAAAGCGGAAAATTTGATGTACAATAGTATGTTTCCTGCTCTTTAGGGTAAAAAGGTTTTCAAATAAACAATAAATTAATAATAATGCTTAAATAAAAAAAAACTCAAACAGCTAATTACTGGTTTATTGATAGGAATTTAACTTTTCTAATTAAGCAAACAATGAATCGTTTTATTGATACAATAATTGATGCGGTTCAGTTCAGTTTTGTACAGCGGTGTTGCTAGAATATCGATACACGTTTAGATTCAAAATTGTATCAATGAATAACAATCGGGTTATTCTATAATTATAAGAAAAAAAGGAGGAAAAACTAGTCAACTTGTAAAAAGTGCTAATTGAATTGTAAATAACCTACTTTATTGAAAAATATTAAAACGATGTTTTAATTTTAAGCAGGAGTCTCTATGCATATTACAATTTTTAAAAATTTAAAACAACTGGAAATAGATATTAACTGGAAAACACTCAAGTTATCCAAGAAGTAGACCGTGAACCACTTAGCCGGGGTTTTCATTTTTTCATTTTGGTTGGTGATTACGTAGTCACCTCTTCATTATTCCCCATATTTATACGACATAGCAAACGATCGATTTCGATGGCTTGATAAACGTAACAAACACAGAAGAATAACAAGTTTCTTGGCTGGTAGACGGCATCCTTGTGACGTCGCCACTGTTCGCAAAGATTGACGAGGCCGCCTGATTTTTTGTCAGATTATCTCCCCTTAGCCCAAGGGCTCACATATGATATACGTATACCTTTAGATACCTTTTAAGTATCCTGGGTGTATGTTTGCACCTACCCGCCGTAGCGGAAGCCCAGTTATACCGCTGTGCACTCTGACCCTGCTGTTATTAGTCCAGATGCATATAGGCACCTAGTCCAGAATGCACCACGTGGAGGACTAACAGTCAGGAATATCACCATCATTGAAAATTGAGACTTTATAAGCATTAGTCAGCATCCTCAGGGTCATTAGCATCCCACTTAGCCGGGGTGGTCTAGCGATAAAGCAGCACTCTACTTGTACCTGGTTGACATGACTTCGAATCTCATTACCGGGTCCACGTTTGGCAGCATTTCCTGTAAAACATTCAGAAGTAGTAAAACAAATAAACTGAACTAACTAATTTACAGTTTTTTTTTAAAAACGTGCATAAAATTTGTTATTGCTTGTTAAATATTTTCAATATTTTATGGCGTTTATATCAAACAAATTATCCATTAATTTATCAATGGTTTGGTCAATAGGGATTGTGTAACGAGTGAAAAGTTTCAATTTTTGCCAATAAATTTTATAATTAAGTGCATTTTTGTACGTTTTTTTTTCTATTTTTATACAATGCAGCTAAATGTCAAAGTTTATAGGACCTATATTGCCACTTTTTCTCTTCTACAGCACTGTCTTGAAATTGGTTAGAATGGAATATATTGACAGTTTTGTTAAATGGTGAATTGGCATAGTAAATATAAAAATTTCCTATTTACTGACAAGATCATGCGTGCTATAATGTGAATTGAAAATATAACATTTTATTACACATTATTAGATAATAATATTCTACGATTTTAATTATTGCACTATAACGTATCTATTTCATGTTTAATCTTATCATTTGTATACTATAATGTTAGCAAACTTAACGATTACTTTTGAATATGAGAGATAAGAAATGATTTTAAAAACACGTTTTATTAAATATCATGTTAGCATTATTATTATTATTATTATTATTATTATTATTATTATTATTATTATTATTATTATTATTATTATTATTATTACGATTGCACTATTGTTTAAAATCGAGTTAACATCTACTTCCACTCACTGTTGATTGTTAGTGTTTAAAATTCAATAAATAAATAAATTTGGTAAAAAATCACGTTTTATTTTAATCACTTATAATAAATCTGCAAACCCAAAAATATAATATGAATTATGACGCAACTGTTAGGGGCAAAAATATTCAAACAAAAAACGTTTAGTAAAAACAACAATTTAATATATATAATGTTATATTTTTTATCGATTATTATTTTTTACTATTTTAAATGTTTTAGGGAAAACATTTTGCAACAGTAAGCGAAGCATTTTGTACCCATGTTGGGGGGGGGATTGAACCCATACCCATTTATGTTCGAGTTGGACGATGTACCGCCCGACCATCCACCGGCATGACCAGTTAGATGTTAACTGGGAAAAGAGTTATTATTTGGCAGGACGTGGGCCCACATTTAGTGCTGATGGTAGGGATTAAATACTGAGTCTAAAATATTATTATTAATGATAATAATAGTAATAGTAATAAAAAAAATAGTAGTAATAATAATATTAATAATAATAGTAATAATAATTATAATCATAATCATAATACTAGCAATAATAATAATGATAATAGTAATAATAATAATAATAATAATAATAATAATAATAATAATAATGATTAAAAAAATGATAATAATAATAACAGTAATAACGGTAATAATAATAGTAACAGTGATAATAATAATAATAATAATAATAATAATAATAATGATAGTAATAATAATTATAATCATAATCATAATACTAGCAATAATAATAATGATAATAATAATAATAATAATGATTAAAAAAATGATAATAATAATAACAGTAATAACGATAATAATAATAGTGATAATAATAATAGTAACAGTGATAATAATAATAATAATAATAATTATTATTATCATAATCATAGTACTAGCAATAATAATAATAATAATAGTAATAACAATAATAATAATAATGATTAAAAAAATGATAATAATAATAACAGTAATAACGATGATAATAATAGTAATAATAAATAATAATAATAATATTAATAATAATAGTAATAATAATCAAAATCAAAATCATAATACTAGCAATAATACTAGCAATAATAATAATAATAATAAAATAATAATAATAATTTAGCAGGACATGGGCTCGCATTTAGTGTTGATGGTAAGGATCAAACCCATACCTACCTATGGGTATAAGTAAAAGAACTTGGGAAGAACAAAACCCAACTTGGTGGTAGTCGTTTGTCGTTGTGCAATGATGCATTTTTAGGTAACTGGAATATTTTATTTTATTCAGAATTAGACAACAAGTAGTGTCCAATGTTTTACTCGAATGAAAGGCATTTTGTAAAAAATTAAATAATAATTTGTACAACTATAAGGATAACATAAACTAGGTTATAACAAAATATGTAAATTATTGGGTGCAATTTAAATAGTACAATTCAACTGGATTTGGAAAAAAACGTTTTTAAATACTGACACAGTTTGTTTATATAACTAAACTGCATATATATATATATACTTTTTTGATATTTTAGTGTTAATTGTTATTTTAATGACCCACGTATAAAATATTTGTTTAATAAAATCTAAAAAATAACAATTTTAATTTTAAAACAGAATCTAAATTATTTGCATTCAATGGGTGCACAAATGTGCAGTTATATACACCAACTAATTATTTATTTTACTCCAAATTAGTTCATTTAAAACAAAATATATCAAATTTATGAATGTTTAAAAATGTATTTACAAAAAGATAGAAAAAAAAACAAACAATTAATCATTATATATATATATATATATATATATATATATATATATATATATATATATATATTAAATACATGGTTTATATTTTCGCTATTTTAATTCAACTGCTTAATAAACAACATTTTAAAAATTGGTTAAAATTTTTTTTATTTGTTTTAATGCATATATATATATATATTCATTCTAATGCATACACGAAGCATTAATAAAAATTATGACTGAGTTTTTTTTAATTGCGCTGCAACAAATTGTATGAATTGCATCAGCCGTGAATAAGTATTTAAAATTTTTAATGATTAACGTGTGCTTATTGATAACAATGCTTATTCGAAATAAATTATCCATCTTATTATTTCGCTTTTTTTACATTGAAAAAGAAAATTTAATTGTGAGAATTTTGGGTTACGATTAGTGCTGTTAAATTGAAATTTCCACTTGTTTGTTTTTCAATCAATACAAAATTGTATTCATGTTATACGTAATTGATAATTAAAATAACGACATTTAATTGATACTTTTAAAAAATGTTTTTAAAAACACGATTTTTCTCCAAAAATTAATTAAATGTGTCTTAAAATGAATTATTCTTTTTCATTTAACAAAAAACAAATTAACATATACACAATATTTATTTAATATAATAGCATGCTAATTGACAATGACAGAAGGTGTGAATTTTATTAAATGTTTTCAATAAATCAATATATTGAGTCTAAAATATTAGTAATAATAATAATAATAATAATAATAATAATAATAATAATAATAATAATAATAATAATAATAATA